>BHFT01035037.1:0-73937 GCA_004320025.1 Laticauda laticaudata | reverse complement strand
TGCTCTGCTTATGCAAATTCAGGGCACTTTTGAGAGCGGATAACAACGGATGGAACATTTTCTCATCCGCTGTGTCCATTTTACATACGTTTTGCATCCGTCGGCCTATGTGACAGACCCTTAAGAAAGAATGTATTCAGTGAAAATTGGAGGTCAGGAAAGATGAACTCTCCAAAAATCAACTGCATTCTCTAGAAGAGTTAGCTAGATAAGAATGATCACCTTACAAGGTTGACTTATCCTTCCAAGGTCCGTAAAATGAGGACCCAGATTATTGGGTGCAATATGCTAATTCTAAACAGCTTAGGGCGGGCTGTAAAGCACTATGAAGCAGTATATATAAAAGTTTCTAGACACCTTACTCCTAGTGCTGCTTATGAGAAGCTGGTTGTACTGTTCTTGTTTTTCTTGCAATCAAGCTATGACAGAAGGTGGAAGGGGTCACAAATGGAAAACAAGATTGTCAGGATCCCACTGTCACATTCTACTGAATGGAACAAGGCAACCTTGTCCAGAAGATTACTAACATATTATGTTGCAAATGTGACGTATGCTTTCAAGGTTAAAGAATGCAATCGGAAGCAGGAAAATAACAGTTCCTCAAGCACTACTCGGAACAGACATTGCAAATCTTCAGGCAAACCAGCTGCTGTTTTGAAAAATATTTTCATTTAGCTAATCTTGTTATTTCCCAGCCATTCAATGTTTCCCCCTCCCCTAACTCTGAGGCTCATTTAATCTCATTTACCCATTAGCTCATCTCATAACCAGCAATCCTCAATCATACTAAGGATATTTGTCATAGACTGTTTAACATTATTCTTATAATTTCCTTCCTCCTCCTCCTCAGCTCATGTGGGAGGTGATTGATTGATTATGTGTCATCAAGTCAATGTTAATTCTTAGCAACCACAGAGATAAATTTCCTCCACTATGCTCTGTTTCTAGGAGGAGAGCTTGGTCATTTGTGCTTCAGGTGATAATTCAAAATTGAGTCATTGAATGATCTGTACTTTGTTCCTTGAATATACAGTACATGGTATTTTCAGTAATTTACTTCAACATCAAAATTCAAAAACATTAATATTGTTAGCATCCTGCTTCTTCAAAATCCACATTTTCCTTCCATTGTTTAATTTTTACACATCCCAGCACCAGAATATCTTTTCCAAGGCTTCATGGCTACTCTACCAAAGGCTGGTCTGATATTTTTCTTAACTACTAGTTCCTTTACTAATGATAGTTTGCACTAAAAAATGGAAAGTATCCACCACTTTAGTATCTTCATTGCTAAATCTGATCACTGTGCCTATTGTGATTATTTTGGTCTTTACATTTAATCTTAGTCCCATTTAGCTCTCTAATCTTTTATTTTTTATTAATAGGACTTGCAGATAATTGGCATTTTCAGCTATTAGAATAGTGTTATCAGTGTAGCATCAGTTGTTTCTTCTCTCAATTTTAAAACTACACTCACTTTTCTCCAATCTAGCTTTCCTCATATTGGTTGAATAAATAGGGGGAGAGAATACTTCCATGTCTTATTCCTTTGCCAATTTAAATCCAGATTGTTTTGCCAAGCTGTGTCTGTGGCATGGATTCCTGGCCTGTGCATTAGTTTTACACACAGACAATGATCCCTAACCCACAAAGAAGAGGAGGGTCAAATTATTCTCCAAAGCACCAGAGGGCAAGGCAAGAAACAATGGATGGAAACTAATCAATGAGAGAAGCAGCCTGGAATTAAGGAGAAACATCCTAACAGTGAGGACAATCAAACAGGCTTGCCTCCGGAAATCATGGGTGCTCGAGACTTCCAGTGGTACTTCCATCGGTGGTGGACCGGAGACCGTGATTGTGTGTGGCTTCGATCTGTGTTTACCCTGTTGGGGGGTCCTAAATGGGACCGGATTCACCTCGGAGGGTTGGGGAAAGAGGGGGAGAAAGCTAGCTGGGTCAAGGGGAGCCACATCTCCCCTCCCTGGCTAAATACACTCCCCTCGAAGACAGGAATAAGCAGCAGTCTTTTAATGGCTGCCCTGAAGATGGGAAGCTATCCAAGAATTAAGTTTTGTGCTAGAGCGGTGAAGAAGTGGACAATGTGAAAATCAGACATAATTCGTGGATATAAAGATACCCCAGAATTAAGATATAAAGAATTTTTCTAAAAGGATTATAAAGTAGTGACCAAAGAGACAGAAAAGAAGGATGGGAAAAAATGAAAGGATTTGAATTTTGACAGAAGCTAAATTGAAGGAGGAAGCTGGAAGAAAATTTGGACAAATATATGATTTTGGTACTAAATAGGCAATTAAATGCTGAACTTGAATGTGCCAAAAAGAAATGATTTACAATTTGGATTTATTGAATTTTTGAAATCTAAATACCTCAAATAAAAAGGGGGCGAGTGGAAAGAAAAGGTGGAATTTGGATCGAACAGAGAGTGCTACCTAATGGTAAAAGAAAATTATAGTGACTT
Source organism: Laticauda laticaudata (assembly GCA_004320025.1). Taxonomy (NCBI): domain Eukaryota; kingdom Metazoa; phylum Chordata; class Lepidosauria; order Squamata; family Elapidae; genus Laticauda; species Laticauda laticaudata. The sequence goes on along the minus strand of BHFT01035037.1, from coordinate 71,458 downwards.
TTTAAAAAAAGTGTGGTTCTTTCAAAGCTGAAATTTGATATAAATTTGAGGAACTTTGTTACAATAAAACAAACATTGAAAAGTGAAAGCAGAATATTAAAATAAAAGAAAGAAGTATGAAGAAACTACATTAGGACTGTTTGGTGATCTTGGCATAAATTTAAACTTATGGATATTGGACTATGATGAATTTGGGGAAAAATTTAAAGAAGAATTAATAGAAGTTGATCGTTGGAAATGAAAATCAAGATGCTGGCTGGACAATTGGATGCAAATACTGGACAATTGGCTTGGAGTTAAATACTAAAGAAAGAGACAAAGAAAATACAAAAGAAGTCTTTGAAAATGACAGAACTTTTCTTGGAACTAAAAATGGAGCTAAGAAACATAAAAAACGTTAAATGAAAGAAATGAATTATGCTGTATTACCTTCTAATACCTATTCAGACTAACACCCTGTTCAGACTGTTTCACCTTTTCTACGCAAGGAGAAGAAGGAGACTTTCAAGAGCTGTGTAGGTCCGACGATGGATCGGGAGAAGAGTGAAGTTTGGACTGTATGACAAGCTGATGGTGGAGCTGAGGAATGAAGACCCTCGTGCATTCCAGCACTTCATTGAGGATTCCACCAGCCATGTTTGACAAAATTGCTAGACGTCTGAGACCCAGCTGGTTGAACAAGCACGAACACCAACTTCCATCCCAACCTGGACCCTGGACTGAAGGTGGCACTGACTCTGAACTAACAGGCTGTCCAGGCCAAGATGGTGGTGAGGACGGAACGCCTTTAGGCATCCTGGCCAACAGGCTTCCAGGTGCTTCTCACCCACCATGCAGCATCACCCAGTGACTGTGAGGAGACGATCGTGGAAGCATTGCTGCAGTCCTGCAGTCAAATCTCATGCGCACGCCGCACCCGGGACAGTGTGCAGAACAGACCTTGTCGACCATCAACAAGGTCGGAATGGGACATGGAAGCCTGGTGAATGTGGAGCAAGGGCGAAACCTGATAGACAACTATGGATGTACAAGGCCCCAAAGCAGAGCTATGCACATGAAGGAGTAAAGAAGCAGCGCACTACTGAGACACTTGGTGCAAAACTCCCCAGTTGCGAAGCAGGGGAGTGGGCTAAGCACAGGCATGATATATGGTTAATGATGCTTCCTTGAGCCTGTCTCATAAACTTGATTGAGATTGTGCCATGATTGTTGCGTGGCCCTACAATGAGATCAGGGGCATTAATAAAGAGCTTTTGTTTATTTTTGATGACATGTGTTGAATCAACCCTGAACTAAATTGTATTTGATAAAAAGAGGCCATATGATGTGTGGCAGCTGGAGATCGTGGACATACAGTCCCACTATGCTTGCAAACTGGAGGTTATGCTATCCACAAGCTATCCTTAGCCTATCCCACAGCTATCCTTACCTTATCCCACAACTATCCTTAGTCACCCACCAAACTATACTTTACCTATCCATCAGCTATCCTTATCCTTATCCCACAACATCCTTACCACCAAACTGATCTCTACCCATTCCACTAGCATGCAAAGGCTTAAAACCATTTTTTCAAGTATTTCACCAACCACTTTATTAAGGTAAATAAGATGAACCAGTGTAGTGAAGCAATAGATAACCTTTATTACTATCTGTCTTAAGTAAACTGTATGGGCTTTCTTTAAAAAGCAAAATGAACCAAGTCAAGTGTCTTAGCAAGAGATTAAGTGAAACAGGTAACAATCCCAGTCTCTGGCACTATATACTCAGTCACGTCTGAGTCATGTTCCATCGGTCTTCTAGCTGCAAGCGGTCCAGGGACTGTGGAGGTTAGCTGTGGCTGGCAGTGCTGGTCGAGGCCGCCATTTGGGAGTGCTTGGCCCGAGAGTACAACAGGGGATGGTGTTGATTCAGGAAGCTGTCCCAGATGCTGACTTGAGTGCCATGAAGTTGATGAGGCCCCTTCATTCAAGACCTGGGATGTTCAGGCAAGACTTGATGCACAAGATTGTCCATTGAGGGGCTTGGCTGCTGTGGGGTGGAGGAGGAGGAGTGTCAAGTGGGCTGTCTAGGTTCCTGCAAGCTGGCGGGGTGCAGGTGAGGCATCTGTGCGTTGCGATGAACCTGGGCCTGGACTGGAGGGCTGCCTCTGCTGTGCGCGAAGCTCTGGTACTCATAGCTTTTGTAGGTGAGGGGCTGTGAAAGCCGTGGAAGGGCTGTGGACACTCGCCGGGGTGAAGGAGCAGACTGGACGGGTCGGAGCAGGTTCAGCTGGGCTAGAGGGTTGTACAGAAGTGCTGTTATCTCTGCTTCATAACCTATGGTAACTCAGCCCTCTGGCAGGTCCCATAGGGTCGGCTTACGTATGCTGATGAAAGGGACCTCCGGTTGAGGATGGTATGGTTGCGTAGTGACCAGATGTAGAGAGACAGATTCTTGTTGGTTTTGATTGTGTCCCTGATCTTTCCAACAGGATATCGGTGGCTCTGGCCCTCCAGTCTGCCCTTCTGCCTGCTTTCTGGGCAGAAATACGTTGCAGCTTGGGGGGGTGTTGGGTTGGTCTCTGGTGGCTGCCGTTCTTCCTCGATTTGTGACAGGGGTCCTCCATCCTCTTCGGCATGGGGAGTTGCAGCTGTCGGTGGGGTCTCTGCCATGGGGCCCTCCGAAGACACCATGCCGGACACGGGTAGCTGTCATCCTGGCTGGAAAGGGACTGGCTTGTCTGTGGGCTGTCTGAGGAAGCGGGTTGTCAGAGGGGCTTGGCTCCTCCGGTGGTGGACCTCACCACTCTCCAGGGAAGCTGCATCTGGCCATGACTGTATATCTCCCGGTCAGTGCAGCTTGACAGCGGCCTGGCCAGATTTTGGATGGAGTGTAGCACTTGGCTATCAGGTGTGCATTGCTGCACACCATCCAGAGATAGTTCTGAAGTGGTAGCTCATGGCTCTGCTCCTTTGTCTCTCCAAGTGTGCTTCCTCTTGTGTCGGCATATGTATGTTGTGCCTCTTTCTCCAAGGTACTCATTCTCCCTCAGCCATCTCCAGCCACTCCTACCTCATTGGTCCTCTGAAGGTGTACTGTTTCTCCTCCATTTCTCCTTCCGCTTGCCCTCTTCCTCCGCTCTGGCAGGGCTTGAGCTAGCAGGGCCTTCAGGGGCTAGCAGCAGGGCTTTGAGGGCCTTGGGGTGCTTTGGGTTTTCCACCACCAAGTTGCAAGGGGCAGGGGCCAGTCCAGCAGTAGCAGTCAGCCAATGCACCAGCAGCCAGAACACAGCATATACCACCCACCGACCGCAGCAGCAGCAGCACGGAGAAGCACCAGCCAGCTTTCAGAGTCAGTGCAGGGGTGGGATGGTGACGTTCTGTCCTCTTGCCAGGGCTGGCAGGAGAGTAGGGCACAGGCTTTCTTCTTCTTCCCTGACTGACTACCATGGTGTTATTCGAGATGTATGTGACAGGCACGTCTTTGCCCTCTGAATGCTGACGGCTTGCGAGCTGCATCCTTGTTATATCCGCGAACCTGAAACGCAGTATTCAATACTCCCGCCATGTGCAGTGAACGCTCTTGCATCCGCTATGCATTCCACATTGCCATCCTATAGGCATTCCATGCATGCATCCGCGTACATCCGCTACGCATCCTCACCTTCCGCTTATGGCGTCCGCTTCGCAATTCTCCCCCAGAAGCCCTTCGGATGTGTCATCCGCTTCCATCCGCTAGGCTTCCTACGAACATCCACTTAATATCCTCGCTACATACTACCCCCGTCCGTTCCTTTCCATTCTTTTCCGTTCTGTTTATGGAAATTTGGGGCACTTTTTGGAACGGATAACAACGGATGGAGCCACCCTCGAAATTTTGCTCGTCCGCTGTGTCCTTTTTGCAAACGTTTTGCATCCGTCGGCCAGTGGGACCTAGCCTTCAATAACAGGACATGTCTGAAGACCTGAAGCCTTGGAGAGAATACAGTGCCCTGATGTTTGGTGCAGTAAGCACTTGAATCACATTGTGTTTCTTCAAGCTTTAGTCCGGATCTTCAATCCAGGTGAGGGTGTCTGAATTTTTTCATCATTGCACCATTTTCTCTTTGGTTACCTGCTTATTTTTGTCTTCTCAAGATTGCTGAGCAACAACTTCTTAACCACACCTTTGGAACTGAATATGGTCACCCATGTAGGCATCTAGTCCTTGACTGATTTGCAGTTTGTCTGAATCTATGCCTTCTGTGATTCCATCCCCATTACTCATTGCTCTGTCTTTCCTGTGCAGCTCAGTATCTTTCCTCCCTTCAGTTTATTTTTTTTATACTTGTCAAAGCCTTGGCTACTACTATTCATTTCCTGGCTAAGTTAAAAGTTTAAAGCTTAAAAGTTCCAGCCAATTCTTATGCTACCCAAACCACTTCATGTAGAATAGTTCAATGAAAGTTATAGTTCACATTTTAGGATCTTGGAAAACTTAATATAATCCTCCCTAGTACAGGTGCTCCCAAATATTCTAATATGTAATAATCAGATACCGTATGCACATTTGAATGCTACCTAAAATTTTAAATGTCCATAGTGGATTTTATGAGGCACATTAACTGTCATTTGCTGTAATGTATTTTAAACTAATACATCCTGCATGTATTAAATTTAGGATGTATTATAAAATTTATAATTTAATTTATATAATTAAATACAGGATATATAATTAAATATATTTAATTTATATAATTAAATACTGGATCTATGAAATTTTAAACTAATACATCCTGCATGCTTCTAAATTTAGAAGCAAATTCACACTTTAATATTGCAAAATTTGAGGATGCTAAAACTTGTTCTTGTTTGTGAATTAAGGCAATATTTAATAAAATGTGAGCACTAAAGAGCTAAATTTGGACCATTACAATAATATGACAGAAGACAATAAGGAAAGAGGAACATATTGAGGAAACTGAAAGTTTCTGCAAAAAATTGGGAGGGAAAGTATATATATATATACTTTATATATACTTTTTTATATATATAAAAATGTTGCTACAACTTTAAAAGCACAACTACAATGACGTGGGATAATACCCGAAGGGAGCTGAACTGCATAGATAGATAGATAGATAGATAGATAGATAGATAGATAGATAGATAGATAGATAGATAGATAGATAGATATTGATATTGATATTGATATTGATATAGATGTTGTTGATATATTTTACATGGAAACTATTTGAAATTGCCAATTGCTTGAGTAGAACTTTCACAATACACCAAAGGGATCAGAAGATTTTTGTTGCTTTGCTTCAGGAGGCTAACAAAGCTATTGCTCTGGAAATTGTAATGTTTTAATTTGTAACTTCATCATACAATGGGAAAATTGCTTTTATGTTGCTGACTTATCGACTTGAAGAATTATTCAGTTAGTTCTTAACCACATTATTATGATTAACTTGTCTTTTATTTTTAACTTTTCTATTGAGCATTAACACAAAGAGTTATGTTTCTCTTTAACTGGATGGCTACAGTTCAAGTGTAAAGTCCATCTTCATTAACTAAAAAAAAAAGTGTGATTCAATGTGGAGTAGGAGTTGAATATCTGCACATTTGTGTGCAAGTCTTCTATTTCAAAGTTTCGTGTTTAAATTAGCATTATGGCATTCTGTTGCTGGGGGGGATATTGAATAGGCAATAACTGTTGACCTAAGGTTTTTTGCCTGTTATTTCTAATTTGCAGCATTCCACTGTATTTAGTAATAGCGAAATAGTTGTTGACATCAGCAGAAAGTCGCAGCAACAAAGCAAAATTTAAATGTTATAGCTTCCCCCAAGGCTGAAAACTATACAGAACAGAACAGGAAGAAGCAACTTGGCAGTTCCTTCCATTTGTTTTGAATTACAGCTCAGATAATCCCTCAATATTGGCTAAGGAGCTGGTAAGGACTGAAGTCCAAAATGTCTGAATGTACCAAATTGCTTCCCATATTTTCAAAATTAATCTTGAGATAATCACTCTGATCATTCGGCTCTCTTGTCTTTTTGTAATGCCATAATATGATTTAGCTAGGCTATATAGACATGGATTTGACATCAGTTTGGTGAATCAAGCAGTGTACAACTCAAGCATCTCAGCTGTATATTGGCTGTCATTATGTATGTTATGCTAAAATTTTCCATATGATTTGCCAACAGGAATGACATATGATTTTAATAGTAGTAAATTATATATTAATACCCAAAGGCAAAGTTCCATAGAAATTCTGTAATTCCACAGCAACAGTGCAGAAAGCTTTAGACATGGGCACTTCTGCCTTTGTCCTAAATTTCCATAGATGTTATCCAATTTGTATCAGTTATGTACCCTCATATATTCATCACAGCCATACATTTATAAGAAGCAAAGTACCAAATGTATTGGAGAATGAGATGATAGTTATTCTGAAGTTACTAAAATATGTAGAAGATTCTTCACTAGACTGTGCTTCTTTAGTGTATGTGGGTTTTTTAATGAAAAAGTCATCAAAAGGGCACCAAAAACTGGAAGACATATTTATGGGCCCCAAACAATGTGACTGTGCTTCTTACAGTCCCACGTCTATGCCCGTGATGGAAAACTAATGGCACGGGTGTCAGAGGTGGCACTCAGAGCCCTCTTTGTGGACACATGTGGTGTCGCCAGTTGCTCTAGTTTCTGGTGTGCACATGCGTGCTGTCCAGCTGGTCTTTGCAGGTGCTGTAGTGCTGGAAAACGGCCTGAAAATAGTCTGAAAAAGGGCCTGATTTTGAGGCGTTATCTGGACTGTTTTCCAGCTGTTTTCTGGGCCATTTTTGCACCCATTTCCAGTTGTTTTCTGGACTTTTGCGCCATTTTCCAGGCCATTTTTGTGCCATTTTCCAGGCCATTTTTGCACTGTTTTCTGGGGCCTCTTTTGTGCTGTTCTCCAGCCATTTTCCAGGCCATTTTTGCATCATTTTCTGGCTGTTTTCTGGGCCATTTTTGCACCATTTTCCAGGCAATTTTTGTGCCATTTTCCGGCTGTTTTCTGGGCCATTTTGCACTGTTTTCTAGTCGTTTTCTGGGCCATTCTTATGCCGTTGCAACTGTGGCAAGAATGGATGTAAAATGGGACAAAATCAGAGGTGATATTCAGCGGGTTCTGACCAGTTCTGGAGAACCAGTAGCGGAAATTTTGAATAGTTCAGAGAATCGGCAAATACCACCTCTGACTGACTCTGCCCCCATCTATTCTCTGCTTCCCGAGGCCCAGCTGATCAGCTGGGTCTTCTTTTGTTGCCCTGCACACATGAACAGAGCTGGAAAGCAAGTTAGTAGGGTAGGGAGGGAATGGGGATTTTTCAGTATCCTTCCCCTGCCACACTCACCAAGCCATGCCCATAAATCTGGTAGTAAAAAAAATTGAATCCCACCACTGGACAAAACCCACTTAACAAATGTCTCACTTAGGAACAGAAATTTTGGGCTCAATTGTGGTCGTAAGTTGAGGATTACCTATCACAACCCTCATGCTATTTTAAGATTGAAGCCTAGAAAAAGATACATCATACCAATTTGGGAAGAGAAAAGATTTTTTGTGGCCCATTTTAGATGTCAAATTTCTGAATAATCAGAACAATTTATAAATGTGTAAGTTTTCAGGGATCTCTGTAACCCTGAACACATCATCCTCTATTGCTATTATGTCCATCATTCAATCGATAGGAAAAAAAAACCTGGAAAAAATTATCACCATATACGAATATTTAATTTCACATTTGGGGAGAAATAAGTACAGGTAGTATATATTTATGACAGTTGTTCTGTTCTGAATCATGTAAACACCATTTGTAACTTTCCCAGCCAACTCCCAGCAAGCAAAGTCAATGGGGAACCCTGATTCATTTCATGAGTATATGATTCACTTAACTGGGGCAAAAAAGGGGTCTTAAATGAGGCAAAACCCACGTAACAACTGCCTTGCTTAGCAAAAATTTGGGGTTCTATTGTGGTGGTACGTTGAGGACTAACTGTAATTTTGCTCAGATTGTTATTTCTCCTCTTGGATGTTCATAGAGACACAAAAAATGTTACAACTTCCAACAGGATTCTGGGTTCCAGTGACTGAAGCAAATGTGCAAAGAGAGTCCTAGAGGAGAGAGAAGAGTAATTCCCTGCACAACTAAGGAAAAGTTTACAATAACAACCATAAACTTCTCAGAAATAGAATTAGGAAGTTTCAGCAGATGTAGAACCTGGAAGGGTAAGAATCCCCCTCTCTGGCTGCTCAAGTGTATGAAAATAATCCTGAAGTCTCAAGGGTCCCTTGTGCTAGTCCCTTGTGCTAGGCAACAGAGAGCAAAGAGCCTGGGATGCTGCAAACCGCAGTTGGGACAGCATGTCTCACAAGCAGGGATTCCATTACTGTGCATTTAAGGGAATCTATATTAAGCCAAAGACACTGGGAAAAACACTTTCAGATTTTCATGAGAAATGATCCACAGCCTCCAGAGGTTTCAGGAAGCTATGCAATAACCATCTGGAGAAAAGAAGGAATCTAAATTTTTTTTAAAATTGCAAGTCATCTTAAAAAGTGCTTCTCAAAATGTGGTCTGAGGATCCCTAGCAGGTCTTCCAGGCTGCCCTCTGAGAGGCATGCAAAATCAAATTATTTTCCAGTCTATGTTCAAAAAATAATATGGATAGTCCCCAACTTACAAGAGTTCATTTAGGGATTGTTCAAAGTTTCAATGGCACTAAAACTGTGACTTATGTCCATTTTCCATACTTACGACTGCCGCAGCATCCCCATGGTCACATGATCAAAATTCAAATGCTTTGCAATTTATATTTACAATGGATCATCTTCCCCATTTATAGGAGTCAAGACTTAGCTGGGTTAGATGTTTTGATTTGATTATGGCGGCTGGCACTCTGAAGGGAAGGCCTGGAGCAATGAGGATATTGTGGGTTTTGGACTGTCTTGTTGGTGTGGGACAAAAAAACGAAATGTGTCAAAATTTGGAAGATCTACAGAACTCAGTGAAACCATATTCTCTTTATCTGAAGTATCATATTACAAAGGCATGCCTGGGTGCAAAATTCATGTAAAGTGCAGGATTGACCAATAGGTTTTAATGTAATTGAATACAAAAAATTCATTGATATATCAGATTCCAACATTGCTCCTAATGTTTAAGAAGATAACACTCAATGAGTTTTTGGTGTAGTATCAAAAAAACTTATCCACAATTATCTAAAAAATACTCAGAATACCTCTCCCTTTCTTCCCAGCATATATAGGTGTTGAAGCCGGATGATGTTCTTCCACTAAAAATGTATTGCAATAAATTAAATACAAAATCAGACATGAGAACCCAATTGTCTTCTATTAAGCCAGATAATAAGCAAACATTTGAAGCAATGCCTTTCATTTCCATTTTTTTTATTTATTAACATGTTTCTTTTCATGAAATATATTTTATGTTAATATCTAAGCGTTAAATATATATTTTAAATGATTCAATAAATACATATTCTACAAATGTGATAGTATTAAATTGTAATACTATATTAAATATATCAATTATGATAGCCCATAGAAACAGAAGCTTTTTTAGAGTCCTCCAAAATTTTTAAAGGTGAGTAGACATCCTGAGAAAAAATAGTTTTAAGTAACAATCCAACATAGGAAGAAATACGTTTTGTCTTTATTTTAAATTCTTTATTTTAAATTAAATACAGGCAATAGAAATTAAAGAGGAAGCCGGCAATTATTTTGTAATAAATGGCTTTCACGACTGTAATCTGCCAAACATTTAAAAGCAAGAAACGGGTCTCTGGTAAATAGTCTACTTTTGTGTTTCGGCAGAAGAGAGAATGTTTTGCATGCAGCAGGTTGGGGATCATTTGTAACTCCCTTAGGAAAGGGAGACTAAACCAACCAGTTACACCACATTCCCTCACTTCACCCCAGTGTCAGAAAAAGCCATATAATATCATAGCAAAGGGGCTATAAAATGGGGTTGGCCTTGATTCTGAAGCCACTTCAAATTTCACAATAGAAGGAAAAGTGTATTGAATTAAATAACTATACATTTATCATTTACTTTGCAAATGGAGGGGGGAAAAATAACCTCAGCAGGGAAAGGCCTTGAAAAAGTGCACTGTGCCATTCATTCAGCTGGCTGGAGAATTCTGGGATTTGAAGTCCACAAGTCTTACAGTTGCCAAGTTTGGAGACCTCTGCATTAGGCAAAGGAGACGTACGTGCTCTGGGACTGAGATTTCAAGGCAAGTCAGCTCACAGAAAAATGTACTGCAGAGAAAGGGTGTAACGTAAGACTTAAAGGCAGTCTCGAACAGAGGTTTGCTTATGGGTGGCAACTTCCAGGGAAATTGACTGTTTTAATTAAACGGTGCAGCAGATAAAGCAAGGGCAGCAAAGAACTGCAACCACAAATGGCACGGGAGAATCGAGGACAGAGATCTAAATGCTGTTGTAAATTGGAGAACATAGACAAAAGGACCAAAGCTGTAGCAATGTGTGAATCACCGCAGGTGTGTCAGAGGCCAAAGACACAAATTCACCCTTATGTGGAGGGAAAAGAAGAGCAGACATACCCTTAGAAGTGGGTCACAGTGCCTTTTGAAAGCTGAATGCTTGTCACACCCAGCAAAAGGCCAACTGCTGCTTGATTATTCACCATAGAAAAGAGAGAGAGACAAGGTCGTAGAACCTGGCACACAAGCCATTAAAATACACAGCACTGCTTATTTTGATGAGAGGGAAAGATTAACTATGAATCAAAGAATATTAATTTTAAATCTATTATAACACATACAGTTCTATCTTATTCTATACCTCACTGTATCCTTGGACATTTAATTTAGTGTAGTCCAACAACCTCTGAGAAATAATTGCTATCAAGTTATTGTTAAAAGAAATATTCAACCTTTTAGTCCTGTGGAAATTCCAAAGTACTTGTATCACCAACCCATATCTAAATGGCAATGTTATTTTTAACCGAAGATATCAGGAAACCAGTTCTCCTGAGGTCAAAAATTGAAGGTTTGTTTACCAGTCCTACATGCGTGCACAAACACTTCACAAGGTGATTCAATCCAGGTAAATCATTTGATGGGAGTTAATGTAATTAGAACAGATTGCTGAGTGCCAATGTTCGTGCTGCAATGGCTTTGTCACACTCCTTCAAAGGATTGGGCTATCAGGAATCTCTGTAACTAAGTGAGATGCAACTATAATAATTCAATTGTTGGATTCAACTGTTTACAGACCATTTGACCAGCCTTGTTAAGACTACCAAACACAATATACACTGCTCAAAAAAATAAAGGGAACACTTAAACAACACAATGTAACTCCAAGTCAATCATACTTCTGTGAAATCAAACTGTCCACTTAGATAGCAACACTGATTGACAATCAATTTCACATGCTGTTGTGCAAATAGAATAGACAACAGGTGGAAAGCATAGGCAGGTAGCAAGACATCCCCAATAAAGGAGTGGTTCTGCAGGTGGTGNTACAACCCACACAAGTGGCTCAAGTAGTGCAGCTCATCCAGGATGGCACATCAATGCAAGCTGTGGCAAGAAGGTTTCTTTTCAAGTTCCTTTTCAGCTCCTCAATTACTTTGACTCAATAAAGAATGTATTTATGTTAGTCATTTTGAATGTATATGTTTGAATGAATACACAGAGACATGGACAGATCTAAAAAGGAATCAGTGACACATCTGGCCCATTGGCCGTGAGTTTGACAGCCCTGTATTATAGTATGCATGTATGTACTCTAGTTGCATGTATGCAATTGAAAGTGATAGGAGCATTTATTCAGGGAAGCCATTATTATCAACAATCACTGAATGGAGCATACATGTATTAAGGAAATGTTGCATGTTGCAAAATATCTTTTCCAGCAATAAAAGAACATGTCATCAGCAGCACAAGAATGATCAAGAGAGACCACTTTTGACCAAAGAGGAAAGCAAATAAATCAAAACTATAGTTGAATGATAGCTTTGCATTACAACCAAGATGACTCAACATGGGAGTTTTCAAATTCTCCAGAACACTTTAACAGATGAAATGACATAAATGGGAGGAAAAAGTAGAAGATTTAAAGATTAAGATCAATGTTTTTGGTTGCCCTGAGATCTGTGGTAAATAATTGGTCTCAACATGCAGGTTGTAGACTTAAGCCATCACTCACCAGCAGAGTTACACAAATCAGATTATACCTATCATTCTGGGTCAGAGAAGCAATAGGTGACCCCGATTCTAACCTTGGGCAAAGTACACAGACTCTGCAATCAATAATTAAACCATCCCTTGATAAATTATTGCTTTTAGTAATGACTTTAGGAATCAAAAACTGGTTTCTAACCTACCATTTCTGCAGGGAGCTAAATAATTCCTGATGGAAAAATCTTTTCAGATTTTGGAAAAGTGAGGTTACTTTTTGCTTAGTTGGTTTATCAATTCCATATTAAGACATATTTAAATTAATTTCCTTTGTTCTGTCAGATTTTATACATAAAGGACAAAGCAGGGCAGAACTGTAACATTATCAAGGCAAGTCTCCTTTGAGCTGAGCTTCTGGTGACTTCAAGGATATTTCTGAGCGTTTTCAGTGATTCCCAGTACTTCTTTTCAGGTCCTCTCTACAGCACTGTCTCCTTGGTGATAGGCCTGAGGTTACTGAATCAAAAATTTTACAATGAAGTACAACTTCTCCTCCAAGATGAATCTGTGGGAAGTACTGATTTGTATTCTGATTTCTAATGCATTGATTGGGAATTAATAAAGCTGAAAAAAAGGTGCTGTGGGCCAGTAGCTCACCTCAACAAGTAGCGATATTCAGTCACTATGGAAAGGACTTTTTTTCCTTTGGAAAAAAAAAATCAGAACCACACCAGGAAATTATGCTAAATCTGAATTCAATGGCCTTCATGGAATATATTACCAATGGCTAAGGTAGAACCTATCAGGTGTGTGTGTGTGTGTGTGTGTGTGTGTGTGTGTGTGTAAATTGTCTGTGTGTGTGTGTGTGTGTGTGTGTGTGTGTGTGTGTAAAGAAGAAATAGATGTCCTGCGATCTCTGATCTCTCCAATTATATTGGTTGTGCTTTTGTCAGCCTCTGCTGACATCATCAGTTAAACTACCATTACAGAGATCTCTGCCTTTATATATCATTAATAAATTTAGCACTCCGTAATAGCCCTCTCCAACCACCTCCTATTCATAATAAACTTTTTTGCTTCAGTCATGTTAATCCAAGGAGGCTTATTCTCTTGTTGTTGGTTCCTCCCTTGTCAAACCCAGCCTGGATTGCTTATCTTCATGAGGTGATATTAACCTGCCAGCATTTGCAATTTGTTGCTTTGCTCATGACCTGTGTGGTCGGCCTGTCTGTTAAAACTTGAGACAGCTCTGCTTGCCTCTGCTGTGCCTTCATAGGATGTGCCTGGCTGTGCCTTCATAGGATGAATCCACATGCCTAGGATGGGGGGGAGGCAGTGCCACTGGTCCCTGCTCCCCGATGGGAAGTGGTCTCTGCTCCTCCTGCAGAGGACACTCTTTCCTGGTGTCTCCATGCTTGGTAGGCCAGTGGTAGTTCAATATGCCTATTGATAGAATTGCAGTTGGAAAACTTCTTTGAGGAGCTGTTTTCCTTTAGTTGTATACCGGCAACAACCCAGCCTCTTGAAAACGGAATATGTGATTATGCTCCTGAATTTGTGCCCAGATCTGAGAGTGCTGTTCTTTGCGCCGGACACCATTTTGTTCCGTGTACTCTGGTCTGTAGTCGCTTAGCCATTTCCCCAACGTAATTACTTGCAGTCACTACAATTGTGATCAGTAAACCACCAAAGATGTCTCCTCCTTGGGTAGTGTTTCCTTTGGGCGCATCACTCTCATTTCTTAGAGTTTGGTCTGGTTTGCACCACCTTGACTCCATGCTCCAGGATAGAATGCTTGTAGCAGTTTCAGATACTCCCCATATATATACGGAGAGCACACTCCCCATAGCTGTTCTACTGGCACCTTCAATGGGTTCTGGGCCCTGGGTGAGTACACCTTCGAGTGAAGTCCATGAGAATACCACTGAGCTTGCAGACCTGGTAAAGATATGCCTGCTGCCTTGCGCCACACACACACACACACACACACACCACACACACACACCTGTGAACAAGGTTCTGCATGACTTCCACTCTTCTTGGAGTAGAGGATGGGGTGTAATTCCCTATTTTTATACAGTGTACCCTTGTGATTTGGATACCATGCAAAGCATATACAAAAAAGAGAAGGCCAAAGAACATGCAGCAGACCCAGAAGAAGATGCAGAGACAACATCAAAGACTCTCTTTCTGGTGAAAAAGAAGTTCCCTGAGGCTGAGCTCTAGCCCAAGTCCTCAAGCTCGGAAGACAAAACCTCTGGTCTCAGAGTGACTGACCCAGATTGGATCCTGCAACATTATCCTGGGACACACATATTTGCCTTCATTCATCTTCAGAAACACACTACAACAATATAAAATCACAATGGTTGTGTCCACCAGATGTGCAGGAACCAGAACTTTGTAGTCATAATAGTAGTAGTAGAAGAGTAGTAGAGGAGGAGGAGGAAGAGGAGGACCAGTTTCATCCTTATTGGGAATCATCAGGCACTCTCTAAACTCTATAACTATTGTATTCCAACTAAAACCACTCTTAGGTAATTGTAGTGTCTTGTATACATGGGACAAGCCAATATAGCCTGTATTCCAATTCAATAGTATTTAGAATCTGGCCTTGCCCACATATTGGGCAGATGATGGTACTGTGGGAAGCTCCCGCTCCGAGAAGAATGAAATATTTTGGGAAATATTAAAAAGGCAGAATGTTATATTTCCCTAAAGGAGAAATGGAGAAACATGCTCTTAAAGACAAAAAGCAGACTTAGGCTTTCTTAATAGCCCTCTAGCAGATGTTTTGTGCCCATTAAGAAAGATTGGGCCAGCCTATTCAGAAACAAAAGACCTTTACCTCCAATGATGAGATTAAAATTTTTACATTCTCCACCCAAATTCTGGGAATTGAAGTCCACAAGTCTTAAAGTTGCCAAATTTGGAAACCTCTGATTTAGCAGAAGACACAGAGCTCATTACATTGCACTATTTCCTAAAGGCATTTCAGACATTGCACAACCTCTCCTCTCAGCCACCCCTGAACCCAGCAGCATTTCAGGACCTGTATAAAATCCTGGCACTCATCTAGCTAGTTGTTCAGCTGACCCAGAACTGCTATTGGTTCTGTTCATCATTACGTTTTCTTTCTGATCAGCCTCCATGTTTTTTCCAGTGTCTTTCTCCCAGCTTGGAACTGAACCAGATGGATTTTCACAGTAGAGATATTAGTAATTCAGACTCCCTCATATTGTCAGGAGTAAATTCTAGCCAAACTAGAACAGTGATACAACATTAAATCTTGTAGGGGAATTTTGTTGAAATCAAAAAAGGGTTGGATTTTAATTTTCCTTTCAAATTCAAGTTATGATAGTAGTGGAACTTCTATGCGGTCTTATATTTCTCTTTTGAACATTCACTCTGGACCTAAACTCTACAAAATTGAATGAATGAATTCTTTATTGGCCAAGTGTGATTAAACACACAAGGAATTTGTCTTGGTGCAAATGCTCTCAGTGTACATAAAAAGAAAAGATACATTCATCAAGAATCATAAGGTACAACACTTAATATAGTCATAGGTTACAAATAGGCAATCAAATCATACTAGGAAACAATAAACATAAATAGTAAGGCCACAATTATAGTCATATAATCACAAGTGGGAAGGGATGGGTGATAGGAGTGATGAGAAGATTAACAGTGATAGTAATGAAGAAAAAAATTCACTCTATCCCAAAGAATGGGATACACAAAATACTAGCACCTGCAGAAAATCTTGTTAATTACATCCTGGATTTAAGATTTTATTATCTACATCCAGGATTTTCTCTACAACCTATAGCAAAAGAAAAATTACAGTGTTTAATGTAGTATATTAAATTTATTTTTAGAAAAGCAGTCCTTTGGCTTATTCTAAATTTCAGTGTCACTTTCACTGGGTTGGCTTTTTCTTAATCTTTTTTACCCAAAAAATTATTTTCCTAATATTTCAGGATTCTATTCTGATTTGCCATCTTATTGGCTGGATCATCATCTCACTAAGCCAACCGAAGTTAATGTCTAAAGTATAAATCGTGTAATTTTCAAATGAGGTTAATTCTTAATCCATAATTCACAATTATGATTATCAGTTAATTCATAATTTACTACTCACAGTTTGTCCTTTTACAGAACATACTAAATTAAAGTTAATCAAATCACACTCTGGCTTAGCATAATGTGTAAACCCAGCTTAGAAATGGAGTCAGGATTAGCTGCAGTTTAACCGGAATTGCCCAAAATATCGCTTTCCGTGTGCAGTTCGGCAAATTTGAAGAGCTGGGGGAGGAAGGGGGCTCCTCTGTCCTCATTTCTGGAAATTCTTTACTCAACCAGCCTTGAAACAATTCATTCACCCCATAAAGTTTCAACATACTGGAACTTGCCTCTCTTCTTCCCTCGCTCAGAGAAAAATCCCGATTCCGAAAATGCTGAGCTCCTTCCCCATTGTAGTTCGCAGAAAGTACCTATATGCAACAAGAAGCAACGCCCACTCAGATTTTTTTTTTTTTTCAGTGATCCCAAAACANCAGATTTTTTTTTTTTTTCAGTGATCCCAAAACATACGAGAGAGGCGGAGATGCCACTAATGTCTTTCTTTTTTTTTCTTCTTTTTGCTTGGAGATAGGGAAGCATGCTTTGTTGCGCCAGGATCTGTGATAGCTTAAGAAACTAGGACACTGATTGGATACTATTTCTTGCAAGTCACTTATTGGTAACCTCCGACTTGCTTAATGTGTGTTCTACATATTTCAAGATGAGTAAAGATTGGTAAAACGAAGGCAGTGCTGAAGAAGCTTCTTGGATGAGAAGCGAAACGTCTGCAAAGAAAACCAGGAAGTCCACAGTTGCCTTTTGAAAAAGCACCTTTGGGACAAATGCAATTCGGCTTTAAATTGAAGAGGAGGAGGGGAAAGAAGCTTGATGTGGAAATGTTCACATTTACACTTTACAGGTTCTCATAGAGATATATTTGCATGGGGAACACCCATATTTGCAATGAAATGAACACTAAACAAACAAGAAAAGCACGACTAGTGTCAAGAGTATGAACAATCCGGGAATAATGTTTCAGAACCTGATTTAACTGCGACAGCAAATCCTAGATTGCAATGGCGACACCTGCTGGCGCAAAAGGGAAAGGACGTAAAGTATCGAGGCTTTGAAGCTAAACATACTCATAACTGCAGCACAGATTTTCCCACTTTTTTAAAGGAAGGCATGTTTTCAGGAGTGAGAATCCCTAGTCAAAATCGTATGACCTCCCTCCCTCTCTCTCTCTCTCTCATTTATATTATATTATATTGTGTAATATTATTATAGTAATTATATTATTATAGTGATATATATATATATCTTAAAGTTTTATATAATATACATATACATATTGTATATATATATATACTGTGTGTGTGTGTTATAATATATATGTTGTGTGTATATATATATGTATTTGTTTTTTTTAAGCTCTCGCAGGTATACATTTGTGCTGTTTAGCTTTCCTTCGGTATTATTTCCCACGGTCATTGTAGTTTCTTGTTAAAGTTGTTAGCTCATGTATTTCTGTCAAAGTTGCTAGCAAACGTTTCAGCAGAATCTTCATCTGCCATCATCAGGCTTCTGTATGGATAGTAGTGTCTCACAGTTCCTCTGTTTCAAATTTTTGAGGCTGGTCTATTCTGATTGGCTATTAACCTGGGCTGTGTTCATGGACTTGAGTTTGATTGATTGGTGTTGCTGGTTTCTTCTGTCTGTTTTGTGGCTTTGATTGGCTTGGCAGCACTCTTGTTTTGTGTTGAGCTTTCAATGCCACTGCTTCGTGTGAAAGGACGGCTGTCTCATCAGCAAGCTGGGTTTACCTGGGCCTGGGGTGGGGGGTTTGAGTTGGAGGCATCAGAGGAGTCTGTCGGTGCTCAGGTGTTTTGTCGTTTTGTGTGATGTGGAAGATCTTTCTATTTGATGAGTGCAGGCTTCCAAATGCATGGTGACATGTCGCTGGAAATCATTACTCTTCTATTCATGCTGTCAGGTCTTTTTCAATTTCTATGGTTCTCTGTATGATTCTGTGCTGGGGTTTTCTATAGTGTGCTCAGGGGTTTTGGGTTGCCATTTGAAGTTTGATTTGTGACCTGGGGTGTTTCATGTGTGGACTAGTGAGGAGGTGTGTTCCAGCTTTTTTGTGTGACTGCAATTGTTTTGTGTTCAATTCTAGGCGGGGTACTTATTCGTTCTATTGGTCTGTCCAATGTATGTGGCTGGGCATGATTGTACAGGGAATTCTCGTATATGCCTATGGTGTTTCCAGGTCAATTTGTCTTTGGGGTGTCCTCAGGAATGGCTGCTATTTTTTTGTCTGTTTTGGAAGGCACAGTCTTGATTGAATGCCTGTGTAGTATCTTACTGATTCTTATCTGTAGTACCTCTTATGTAGGGCAAGACCAGCTGTTCGCCATAGGTCTGTTGGTCTTCTAGGTCTCTCTGTTTATGCTTTGGTGTGTTTTTGTGGATCAAGCTTGGTGATTTTGTTTTTGTGGAAGCCATTGGCTGTCAATACTTCAGTGGCAGGGTGCATAGTTCAGTCTTTATATGGTCTTAATCTGCCAGGGCGTTTTGGTTCTGGTATTAGTGTCTTTGCCACCAGAATTTATCTGTGCTGCGTGGTGTGGGATTGGCTGTTGAGGTAGCGGTTGGTGTGTGTTTTCTTTTGGTATATGGTGTGTCCTAGGTGTGCCATCTGTTCTTTTGTAGATTAGTACATCTAGGAATGGGAGTTGTTTGTTTATTTCCGTTTCCATGGTGACTTGATTTTGGGGTGTTGTTGTTTAGGTGTGTTAGGAAATTGTTTAGGTTTTCTTTTCCATGGGGCAAATCACAAATGTGTCATCGATGTATCTTAGCCATAGTTTGGGTTTGTGGGTGGCATTAGCCAGGGCTCGGATTCGAATTCTTCCATGAACAGGTTTGCAATGACGGGTGACAGTGGTGATCCCATAGGGGCTCCTTCAATTTGCTTGTATCTTTTGTCCTTGTTATATGAAATATGTGTTGGTCAGGCAGTGTTCTGTTAGTTTCCATGAGGTCTTTAGCTGTTGGTATTTATTTTTGATGATTCCAAGAGTTTCTTTTATCGGGACTGTTGAGGATAGTGAAACCACGTCGAAACTTACAAGCAGATCTTTCTTGTTCTACATGTAGCTCTTTGATATTTCTAAGAAGTGGTATGAGTTTTGTACATATGAAGCTGCGGTTTCAGCATGGGCTGTAGTTGTTTTGTAAGTATTTACTAGGTTTTTGTAATGGTGCTCCTATGAGCTGGACTATGGGTCTTAGAGATGCCTTCTTTGGTGTATTTTTGGGAGGCCGTATAATTTGGGGCATCTAGAAGATTTTTTTCTTGGGATGATCGTCTGTTGGATTTCTTTGCTTATGTTGGCTGGTTATAATTTTCTTCTGTGTTAATTTTTCCAGATATGTGGTTGGGTCTGTGTTTATAGGTTTGTATGTGGAGTCTTGGAGTAGGTCTGTCAATTTTGTTTCATAGTCTTTTCTGTCCCATTACTACTGTGGCATTTCCTTTGTTCTCTGCGGGAGTATTATTAATGCTGTTATCAGTTTTTCAGGGTTTGTAACGCTGTGAATTCATCTTTTTGCAAATTATTTTTTGGTGGTTTTCGTTGTGCATAAGAATGTGGAGTAACCTGGTGTGCTTATTTCTGTCAGCTTCATCAGTATTTAATTTGGTTAGGCTGGATTCTACTGCACATATGATGGATTCTGTTGGGATTTTTTTGGGTGCTATGGCATAATTAAATCCTTTGGATAAGGACATCTGTTTCTGTTTTGTTGAGTTCTCTGTTGGAAACGTTGTATACTAATTGTTTCAGGTGTTGTGGTGGTTAATTGGAATTTTTCGTTGTCATTTTTCTAATTTTTTTTAGTTTCTTTGTTGAGTTTATCATTTTTGTGAAGTGCTTTCAGTTTCGCTCTCCAATTGTAAGTTGTTTTAAATCTATCCCAAAAATAGAGGGTGGATTTTGCTGCTCAATTCCAGGTGTAGTGCTATCAAATTTTTGTTTAACTGATCTAATTGGAATCTTTACTGTGAACTTCATTTCTTGAGTAGAGCCAATTCTGTTCTTTTCAGGATACGTTTGGTAGCTGCTGGGACAACACCATATACCAAAAGAAAACACACACCAACCGCTACCTCAACACCAATCCCACCACCACCAGCACAGATAAATTCCGTGCACTGAAACACTAATTACCAGTAACCAAACACCTGGCAGATGACCATATAAAGACTGAACTATGCACCCTGACTGAAGGATTGACAGCCAATGGTTTCCACCAAAAACAAAATCACCAGCTTTGATCCACAAAACACACCAAACATACAGAGACCTAGAAGACCAACAGACCGTGATGGAACAGCTGTCTTGCCCTACATAAGAGGTACTACAGATATTAAAATCAGTAAAGATATCTTCACAGGCACTCACTCCAAGACTGCCTTTCAAAACAGACAAAAAATAGCAGCCATCCTGAGGAACCCCAAAGACAAAAATTGACCTGGAAACCAAGATTTACGAATTCCCTGTACATCATGCCGCCACTAATTGAATCAGACCAATAGAAGGAATAAGTACCGCCGCCTAGATGAACACAAAAATGCAGTAAAAAAAGCTGGAACACACCTCCTCACTAGTCCAACACATGAAACACAGGTCACACACATTCCAACTTCAATGGCACCAAACCCTAGCCTATGAGAAAACCCCCAGCCACAGAATCATCAGAGAAGCCATAGAGATTGAAAAAAGACCTGACAGCATGATAGAAGAGATGATTCCAGCAGACTGTCAACATTTGGAAGCCTGCACTCTCAAATAGAAAGATCTCCACACCACAAAACAGACAAACACCTGAGCACAGACAGACTCCCTCTGATGCCTCCAACTCAAACCCCCCCACCAGGCACCCAGGTGAAACCCAGCTTGTGATGAAGAGCAAGCCGTCCTTTCACACGAAGCCAAGTGGCATTGAAAGCCTCCAACACAAGACAGAGATGCTGCCAGCCAATCAAAGCCACAAAACAGACAGAAAGAACCAGAAACACCAATCAATCAAACTCCAAGTTCATGACACAGACCCAGGTTAATAGCCAATCAGAATAGACCAGCCTCAAATTTGAAACAGAGGAAACTGTGAGATACACTTCCATACAGAAGCCTGATGTGGCAGATGAGATTCTGCTGAAACGTTGCTACAACTTTAACAGAACTACAATGAGCTACAACTTTACAGAACTTACAATGACGTGGGATAATACCCGAAGGGAAGCTAAACAGCACATATATATGTATATATATATACATATATATATATATGTGTGTGTGTATTATATGTGGTGTATATATATTATAATATAATATATATTATATATATTATATAATATATATT
Source organism: Laticauda laticaudata (assembly GCA_004320025.1). Taxonomy (NCBI): domain Eukaryota; kingdom Metazoa; phylum Chordata; class Lepidosauria; order Squamata; family Elapidae; genus Laticauda; species Laticauda laticaudata. The sequence continues at coordinate 49,783 of BHFT01035037.1, read as the reverse complement.
ATATATATATATATATAATATATTATATATATATATACACACACAACACACACACACACACACACAATAAATACATATACATACAAACTCAATACAGAAGCCTGATGATGGCAGATGAGATTTCTGCTGAAACGTTGCTTCAACTTTAAAAGCACTACAATGACGTGGATAATACCCGAAGGAAGCTGAACAGCACACACACACACACATATATAAAAAATATATTTCCTTCGGGTATTATCCCACGTCATTGTAGTGCTTTTAAAGTTGTAGCAAAGTTTCAGCAGAATCTCATCTGCCATCATCAGGCTTCTGTATTGAGTTTGTTATGTGGGTCAGAGTCTCACAGTCGTTGGTTTTAATTTGAGGCTAGCCTATTATTGTGCCACGATATTTTTTTTCTACATCCTGATTGGTTGGGAGTCTTGGTCTGTGTTTCATTGGACTTGGAGTTTGTTTGATTGGTGTTTTCTGGTTTCTTCTGTCTGTTTTGTGGGTTTGTATGGCTGGCAACACCCTCTGCTCCTGCACTGGAGGCTTTCAGTGCCAGCTTGGCTTCGAGTAAAGGACGGCTATCATCTATTAGGAGCCAGGTTTCATCTGGGTGCCTGGTGCGGGGGTGTTGAGCTGGAGGTATCAGAGGGAGTCGTTTGTGTCCAGGTGTTTGCTGGCTTGTGGTGTGGAGATCTTTCTATTTGAGAGTTCAGGCTTCCAAATTATTGACAGTCTGCTGGAATCATCTCTTCTATTCATGCTTTCAGGTCTTTTTTTCAATCTCTATGGCTTCTCTGATGATTCTGTGGCTGGAGTTTTCTAGAGTGGCTAGGGGTTTGGTGCCATTGAAGTTGATGTTGTGACTACCTGTGGTTTTTAATGGTGTTGGACTAGTGAGGAGGTGTGTTCCAGCTTTTTTACTGCATTTTGTGTTCATCCAGGCGGGTACTTATTCTTCTATTGGTTTGTCCAATGTATGTGGCCGGGCATATGCACAGGGAACTTCGGATATGCCTGGTTTTCCAGGTCAATTTTGTCTTTGGGGTTTCTAAAGGCCCTGTCACACTGCCCCACGGATGCAAAACGGACACAACGGACAAGAAAAATGTTCCAGCCATTGTTATCCCTCTCAGAAGGGGCAAAAATTTGCATAACCGGAGCGGAGATAACACGGACGCGGGGAGACGCAGGGCAGATGAAAAAGCGGATGCGGAACGGAAGCCCAGCAGATGGAAGCGGATGGAGCGGATGGCACATCCGCTAGGCTTCCGGGGGACCTCAGCAAAGCGGACAGGAACAATACAACGGATGCAGAACAGACGCCGAACGGATGAAGCGGATGCACAGCGGATGCACAGCGGAAGCCTAGCGGATGCCGAGCTTAATTGCACATGCGGGAGGATGCATTACGTCAGCCGCGGATATAATGGAAGGCAGCTCGGAAGAGGTCGCCATTCAGAGGAAAGACCTGCTTCCAGACACATCGACTGCCTTGCCGTTCCTGCCTGCATGTCTGCCTGCATGTCTGCTGCAAGCCTTGCTGACACCCTTGCTGCCAGCCTCCCTGCCAGCCTTGCTGTCTGCCTGCCTGCCAGCCTTGCTGCCAGCCTCCCTGCCAGCCTTGCTGTCTGCCTGCCTGCAAGCCTTGCTGCCACGCCTCCCTGCCAGCCTTGCTGTCTGCCTGCTGCCAGCCTTGCTGCCAGCCAGTCTGCCTGCCAAGCCTTGTGCCTGCCGCCTGCCACCTTGGTTCATGCCTGCCTGCCAGCCTTGGTGCCTGCCTCCTGCCAGGCTTCTGCCAGGCTTCCTGCCGCCTGGTGCCAGCTTCCTGCCAGCCTTGGTGCCTGCCAGCTGGCAGCCTTGTGCCTGCCTGCTGCCAGCCTTCCTGCCAGCCTGATGCTGCCTCCCTGCCAGCCTTGGTTCCTGCCAGCCTCCCTGCAGCCAGCAACCCACAACCATGCTGAAGCACAGCAAGCCTCAGCCATCTGCTGCCAGCCCTTGCAAGAGGGACAGGCTTACCATCCCCCCCCTGGCCCTCACTCTGGTTTTGCTGGGGCTTCTGCAGCATGGGCTCGCTCTTCTGGGGCTGGGGCTTCTGCGCTTCTGCTTCTGGAGGAGCTGATGACAAGCACTCCAACACCAGCCACCTCCACAGCACCTGCACCTTCACCCCTGAGACTGAGCGACCAAGAGGAGTGCCAGAGACTCATTTTTGTCTTATAGCTTGTTGTTAATAAGTCTGTTTTTGATTCACACACTTGTTCATTTCTTTTTTTTAATAAAGTCTTGCTTGAAACTTTTAGAAATGGTTTAAGCCTTTGCATGCTGTGGGATGGGTTAAGATAGCAGTGGGATGGGTTGAGATAGCTGTGGAATGGGCAGGATATCTTTGGGATGGGTAATAGCTGTGGGATAAACCTCCAGTGCAAGCACAGTGGACTGTATGGTCCACCCTCTCAGGTGCCACACCTATGGCCCTTTATTATCAATAACAATGTAATCATTGATCCACACATTTCAACATAAACACAACTCTTTATTAAACGCCCTGTTCATTGTAGGCCCACCCAACTACATGGCCCAATCTCATCCGTGTGATGAGACAGGCTGAAGGAAGCATCATTAAGCATCTTTCATCCTGTCTTGCCACTCCACTACTCCAGCTGGGGGGTTGCAACCAGTGTCTCAGGAGGTTGCGCTGCTTCTTCCCTTCACGTGAGGCTTCTGTTGGGGCCTTGCACATCCTTAGTGTCTATCAGGTTTCGCCCTTGCTCCATTCCCCAGGCTTCCATGTCCCCATTGCCTTGTTGGAGGTCCACGAGCCTGTTCTGCAAACTGGGTAGCGGGTGCGCATGAGATTGTGCAGGATGCAGCAGCTTCCATGATCCTCCTCACGGTCTCTGGGTGATGCTGCAGTGGTGGTGAGAAGTACCTGGAACCTATTGGCCAGGATGCCAAAGGTGTTTTCCACCACCGCCCCTTGCCCTGGACAGCCTGTAGTTGAAGATCCTCTCTTTCACGGGTGAGGAGTCTGGAAGTGTAGGGCTTCATGAGGTAGGTTGTGAGGGAGAAGGGTCATCCCCCACGATGAAGTAGGGCACATCTTGTGTGTCGTTGGGCAGGGGGTCTGGATCTGGGAAGCCCTGATGAGGTTGCGTTCCAGCCCCTCCTTGAGGTCACTGGCATTGTATACCTGGGCATCTGAAGATGAGCCGTTGCCTGAAGCATCGATGTACATGAACTTTAGTCAGCATTGACCATGGCGAAGAGGATGATGCTGAAGAAGCCTTTGTTATTGAAATAAGTGGACCCCGACTTGGCTGGAGCTTTGCAGGCCACGTGCTTCCCATCTATGGCTCCAACGGTGTGGGGGAAGTTCTACTTCTGATACCACTGCTCTGCAACTTTCTTCCATCCTTCTTCAGTGTAGGGGCATGGAGGAGCTCCTCCTTGTATTCTTCGATGATTGGCCTGCACCACTTCTCTGACCACATGCTGATGGTGTTGTGTGGCACCGTCCAGCCGTACTGCATGCTGCTTTTGGTGGTCCCTGAGGCCAGGTGGCGCAGAGTCAGTGCCACCTTGAGCCCAGGGTCCAGGCTGGGCCGGAAGTTGGTGTTTGCCTTGGTCAACCTGGTGTCAGGCGCTGCACAACTTCGTCAAACATGGCTGGAGGGATCCTCATGAAGTTTTGGAATGCACGGAGGGTCTTCGTTCCTCAGCTCCACCATCAGCTTGTTGTACAGTCCTCCTCTGCTCTTCTGGCGAACCACCGTCCAGACGTTCTTGGCCGCCCCTTTTTCTTCCCGTAGTAGACTTCACAGAGCCTGTAGATGGCTTCGCACTGTTGCAGAAGGATGGTGGCTTCCAAAAGGACTGTGTTACGATCCACGGTGGACATGACTGGATGCTGTGGAAGAGGAAGAGGCAGATGAAGGCTGCAGAGGTTGCAGCAGGGCTGCAGAAGCCTGATGATGGCAGATGAGATTCTTCTGAAACGTTGCTAAACTTTTACAACACTACAATGACGTGGGATAATACCCGAAGGAAGCTGAACAGCATTTATATATATATATATATATATATATATATTATATATATATATATTATATATATATATATGTATATGTATATGTATATGTATAGTGTATATGTATATTGCTACAACTTTAACAGCACTACAATGACGTGGGATAATACCCGAGGGAAGCTGAACAGCACACATGTAAGTACCGCGAAAGCTTAAAAAAAACATATATATATATGTTGGTGATTTTGTTTTTTTGGAAGCCATTGGCTATCAATACTTCAGTCATTACCAGAACCAAACCCTGGTAGATAAGACACAATATAAGACTGAACTATGCACCCTGGCTGAAGTATTGACAGCCAATGGCTTCCAAAAAACAAAATCACCAACTTGATCCACAAAAACACACCAAGACATAACAGAGACCTAGAAGACCAACATACCAATGGAACAGCTATCTTGCCCTACAAAGAGGTGCCACAGATAAAATCAGTAAGATCACACAGGCATCACATCAAGACTGCCTTCAAAACAGACAGAAATAGCAAGCCATCCTTAGAAACCCCAAAGACAAAATTGACCTGGAAAACCAAGGCATATACGAAATTCCCTGTACATCATGCCCGCCACATACATTGGACAGACCAATAGAAGAATAAGTACCCACCTAGAATGAACACAAAAATGCAGTAAAAAAGCTTGGAACACACCTCCTCACTAGTCCAACACATGAAAACCACAGTCACAACATCAACTTCAATGGCACTAAAACCTTAGCCACTATAGAAAACCCCAACCACAGAATCATCAGAGAAGCCATAGGGATTGAAAAAAGACCTGAAAGCATGAATAGAAGAGATGATTCCAGCAGACTGTCAATCATTTGGAAGCCTGAACTCTCAAATAGAAAGATCTCCACCCACAAGCCAGGCAAACACCTGGACACAAACAGACTCCCCCTGATACCTCCAGCTCAAACACACCCCACCAGGCACCCAGATGAAACCTGGCTTCCTAATAGATTAATAGCCGTCCTTTCACGCGAAGCCAAGCTGCACTGAAAGCCTCCAGTGCAGGAGCAGAGTGTTGACAGCCAATCAAAGCCACAAAACAGACAGAAGAAACCAGAAACCAATCAAAGAAACTCCAAGTCCAATAAACACAGACCAAGATCCCAACCAATCAGGATGTAGAAAAAAACATCCTGCCACAATAATAGGCTAGCCTCAAATTTAAAACCAACGGCTGTGAGACCCTGACCCACATACAAACTCTATACAGAAGCCTGATGATGGCAGATGAGATTCTGCTGAAACGTTGCTACAAACTTTAAAAGCACGACTACAATGACGTGGGATAATACCCGAAGGAAGCTGACAAGCACACATGTAAGTACACGCGAAAACTTTATTATATATATATGTATATTTGTTTTCTGAGTTTTCGCGGGTATTTGTATGTGGATCTTTGGTTATTCGGGTTTTCTCCCACGTAAAATTGGAAGTATCTAGGCAACGTTTCGATGAAGTCTCATTCATCATCTTCAGGCTTGTTTTCTTCAGCTCTGTGCTTCTCAGAGTAATGTGAGCTTGCAGCTGCTTCTTTCCTTTTAATTGCTAGGGGGGTGTGACTTGATTGGGTGGGGGCTTGCTGTGTTCTGATTGGGTGGGGTGTGTTTCTCATTGGTTGGGTTTGGCTGTATTCTGATTTGCTGGGGGTGTGTTCTGTTCAGGTGGGGCTTGGTTGTGCTCAGGTTTAGTCTTAGTTCCTGGGGGATTTGAGCTGTGAGCTGTGATCCTGTTGTTTGGTTTCACGTTCGTGGTTGTGCCACATCTTCATGGGGGTGTCAGTTCACTTCTTGTTTGGGTCAGAGGGTTGAAGTGGGTAGTGTGCAGCTGCGGTACGGCTTCTGGTCCGTGGTCGTGTCTCATCTTCTGTTGGTGTGAGTCTTTTTCTACATGGAAGTGTGGTGGTAGCATCTTGTGTGGCACTCGTGGGTGTGGGTCTGGTGTCATTCTTCATGTTGTTTCAGTTTTAAATTTGGGGCTGGCCTACATACACATGCACACACACATGTATATGTATATATACACATATAAGCTTTTATTAAAGAGACCTTTAACAACATAAAAGCAATACATTTTTTAGAAAATAGAGGAAAATTGTGAATATATGAAAAATAAAATAGCAAAAATAAAATAGCAAATTAGCAAAAATGGTAAAGAATCAACTTCTAATCTTTACAGCAGTTATAAATGCATTTATATTTTGCTCTAAGGTTTCATCATAATTTCCCTCTTTCCATAATCTACTTTTCTAATCTTCAAACCCATAAATTACAAGTTCTTTTTTTTTTTTCAGCATGAACATCATCATAGCCTTTACACCTTTTTGGTCCACTTGAAATAGGTGTTAATAATAATGGGGGTGGAAACATGCTGCTTGGGTGTAATAGCCACCTTGGAGCAACCAAGGTAATATGGATTATACTCAGCTCCCCAAAGATGTGTACGTCCATGGGCCTCAAGTGGGGCATATCCCTGACTAGCAAGGTGCATATTTGCGATACAAATACTTCGTTTGTTCAGTGGTTATTTTGCCCTATGACCCCAAACCATGTGCAAGCAAAATGCACAGAGAACCCACAAGCATATTCACATCATGAGACTGCTTACACTGAACAGCTGCAAGTTTAAAAGAGGATATGGGACTCCTGTGCAGCCAAAAAATGCCTTAGTCAAAGAATTATCTAATCAGCAAAAGACACAGAAATGAGTACCTCTTCTGAGACTGCTATCTAATAAACTGAGGTCCACAATTAAGGAAACCCTAGTTTCTTGTTTTGTCAACATTTGAATGTATTTTTTTCTACAAAGGAACTAAGAAAATTTTTTTCAGACAAACTGTTACAGTTGATCTGTTGAGTACATTTTCTTGGTACTTTTCCTTTTTTTTCACTGCCATAATTTTCAGTGTTGAGGAAGTCTTCACTCTTGAAGGTTGTTATAACCATCAGAATAGCTGGGAGTCAGGTGGTATATACATTTAATAAACTATTATACACACAACAATGTAAAATCATAGCTGCCAATTCTTTACTGGTGGAGGCCTTCATTTGCACTGAGTTTCCCCAAGAACCTAGGATGTTGCAATATACCAGCATAGTATATATGCAGATCCAAACAGTGTGACCTTGTGTATTTGACAGATGTAAACTTTGCCAATGAACAGATTTCCTAATTTAATAATTTTAATAATTATATGTATTGGAACTTTTCTTTATCAATTGGTTTAGCATCTCAAGTAAGCATTAGTTAAGCCAGGGGTGGGATTCTACCAGTTTGCACCTATTCGCTAGAACCGGTTGTTAACATTCTAAGCAGTTCGGAGAACCGGTTGTTAGAAGAAATTTCTGGCCTAATCCTGTAAGGAAGGCAGGAAGGAAACATTCTGGTGTTGCTTCCAGAAACTGCCTCTCCGTTGACCCTTATTACATTTTTGGCAGGACTAGACTTCCTGTCTCAGGAACTTCTCTGAAGTTTTTTTCCCCTCCTTTGCTGGTACTTTGCTTATGTGGAGTGACCATTCAAAGTGACAATGGCACTGAAAAAAGTGACTTATGACCATTTTTCATACTTACGACTGTTGCAGTATCCCCACAGTCATAAGAGGCCAGGCGAGGAGATGCATGCCTCGATGTGAGTGATATTGAGTTGGCCATGCCCAGCCAATAACATGACCACCAAGCCATGTCCACCCAGTCACATGACCACCAAGGCACATCCACCAACTAAGCCACGCCCACAGAACCGGTTCTTTAAAAAATTGAATCCCACCCCTGAGTTAAACCATGCTGTTAAACCATAGCTTGCTAAATAATATACTTTGCTTATACCTTAAGTCGCAATTCATGGTTTAGAAAATTCAGGGATTGGATTCCTAAAGCAATGTTAAGTAAAAACCAAGCAAACTAGGCCACAGTTTCATTTTTGGCATATGTACCTCCTGAATGTATAGGTTTATAGCTGCATAATGGAGAAAAGTGACAATAACTAAAGAGAATGAACATACTATTAGGACTAATCTGCTCTTTGAGGATACATGTACATCTACTTGACGCTAAATGCAAAAGTTATTTTATAAATGCTGAACAAGAGAACTGAGCAAGTGCAGCAGAGGTGGTATTCAGCAGGTTCTGACCAGTTCTGGAGAACCCGTAGCGGTAATTTTGAGTTGTTCAAGGAACTGGCAAATACCTCCTCTGACTGGTCCCTCCCCATCTATTCTCTGCCACCTGAGTCCCAGCTGATCGGCTGGGTTTTCTTTTGTTGCCCTGCACAGGAGAACGGAACTGGAAAGCAGGTTAGTGGGGTGGGGAGGGAATACGGATTTTGCATTAACCTTCCCCTGGGAGTTGGGTGGGAATGGAGAATTTACAGTATCCTTCTCCTGCCATGCCCATCAAGCCACACCCACAGAACCGGTAGTAAAAAAAATTTGAATCCCACCATTGAAGTGCAGGGTTTTTTTTTCAATTTGGAACAAGAAACTACAATACTCTCTTCTCCACAACTATTAGTCACAAGAACTCTACAGCTTTGTCCAGCAACTATCACACAATTCCTGATGTTAGATTCAAGTGCTGTTCATAAAATATCTAAATAAATCTCAGTGCACATGTAGGCTAGCAAAAAGGCATTGCTCTGGTAATGACCAAATTTTTTATTGCCAAAAAAGCAAAAGAGTGTTTTATGTTATCAAACCATCATTAGAGAAACCCTGTATTCTCTGAATCAGTGTTTCCCTTGGGAGAGACTCACTGCCCATGACTCAGTTATAGTCGTGTGCACGGGGGGAGGGCAAAAAATGTGAGCTTGACAATCACACAGTTAAAGATTGGCCTTCTTATTATACAAGTGCAATGCTCAGTTAAAAAGGAGGACTTCACTTGTTACCATCTTGATTTTTTGACATCCCCCTGCCACACACATCCTTGTCATTTAATACCAGGGGTGTCAAACTGGATGCATTACGTGCAGGCCACGCCCACCCCAACTCCATGAACGAGAAAACATCACGAAACATCGCATGACAGCAATGTGACGCTGTGAGTTTACACCCCTTCTCATCTCCTTACCAATTCCAGAGGTATTTACCTTGAGTACTACATTAACAGTATTTCTGCTTGCAGTCAGTTGTATTCATTTCTGGTTTGAGCACATCAGGCTTGAAAAAGAAGAAAAGTCTGAAACCAGGACATTGACTATAAATAAACTTTTTCAGTTTTGACCTTAGTTCAGTATTTTTCCATAGTTTGATTTCAGTGAATGCCAGAAAATGTGGAACCAAATTTAAAAGTATCAAATCCTGGCTTCCTACTTGGTTTAGAGCAAAAGTTATGACACTATAGAATTCCAGTAGTAACTCGCTCTTGTTTTCCTTCTCCCCACACTTAAGATTTAAAAAAACAAGAGTTGCCATGACTCACTTCTACCTCCAGGCCATAACTTCTCACCTGAAAAATATTTTTTTCCAAATGCAGCTAAGTTGAATAAGCTGTCATTACTCAGCAGGATGGGACAGGTATTTTTCTTTTATTATCATCAACGTGATCTAGGCTTCAGCATTGCCATTACTGTACTGATAAGTTGCTTCAAATACTGCTCTGTACTTAGCATGCAAGCCAATAATTGGGTTCAAACGTACTTGGGTTTCTTAACCATGACTTCTTGATTATGTGCCATCAAATTGGTGCTGACTCAGTATTCATGAGATACAGTTTTCATCATGATGATCTCTCCCTAACCTAATCCTTTAGATCATTTAATGGTGCCCCATTACATCATCATGTAATTTAAGTCAAGTGAAAATTTGCTGAATTCACACAATGAGCTAAGCTATAACCTGTGTCTTATAATTCTCATTGGTTACATTATCAAGTGTTTAGCAAAACCAAGCAAATATACGCACTTGGTTTAACTCAGGAAGCGAGTCTAATGAATAGATGTACGTCAATGAGAAAGGATTAAGCTGATAAATTTAAACCTATTCTTTAAACTGGGATTCTTCTTCCATTTTTTTTCTATAATGTTGCAGTAGGGTCCTTTACTTCTGGCTATTTTTACTCAAAAACAAATCCCATAACCCCATGAACCTTGTTCCAAAATTAATGTAGTTAATTATTTAGCATAAAGTTTCTCTGTTGCAGGTGAAACATATTCAGTGTATCAGTTGAGGGAAAAAGAAAGAAATGTCCTGAGTAAAGCTTTCTCCATCCTTTGAGAAGATTCCTCCATTGATGGTTTCTTGTTTATTTGGTGTTGCAGATCAGTCTCATAGGAGAGACAAAATGAAACCATTGATTATTCAACTATGAAGTTGCCATATCTGGTAGATGATATCCTCCTTTGAAAACTATGTCACATTTTGAGACATAATTGCTTCTCTAAAGCACATACTAAAATATTTGGCAGGTTTTGGAATGAGATAGAATAGGGAAATTAATAAAATGGTCTAATTCAATTCGCTTGAATGTGCTTTCCTGGAAAAATCTAGCTTCCATAGAATGTGTTTCTTTTAACTACTATACTTACCATAGTTCATGTTTCTTGCTACATAACAGACAGCCACAAAAGGGCACTACAGGGCCACCTTTCTATGGGGGGAGGAGAAATAGGTGGCAGAGAGCTCTTTAACATGGGAAGTAAAGGGTTGTAAATATTGTGATAAAACTTACAAGATCTGAAAAACCCAGGCTGGATTTACACAATACTTTAAAGCAGAGGTCGCCAAACATAGCAATGTTAAGACTTGTGGACTTCAACTCCCAGAATTCTCCAGCCAGCTAAACTATGCTGGAGAATTCTGGGAGTTGAAGTCCACAAGTCTTAAAGTTGCAAAGTTTGGGGACCCCTGCTTTAAAGCAATTTTTCTTCAACTTCTCAGGATACTTCCCACTTTCAAAAATTATGGAAGACCCCCAAAACAACTTTTGTTTGTACAGGTTACAAGTAATGTTTATTATATTACAAATTAAAATTGACACACATTTACTGCCACTTTTCACAATTTTTGGATGGGATTTTAATATTGATTAAACATAGGCTGGCATTGAAACTTTGATTTCATGGATTCCTAAGAGGGTCTTGGGGCAGCCCCAGGGGTCCTTGGACCATGCTTTGAGAAAAATTGCTTTAAAGTTATGTATGTGTATGTTCTGAACTTTATTATTTATTGAACAAACTTTACCAAGCAAATGGTTTTCACCTTTGAGAAGACATGCAGAGAATCTAGTTCTGTTATAAATCTTCACTCTAAATTTAATCATCATGAATGGGTTATATCCCAAATCACACTGGAGTTCCTTATGCTTGCTAACCTATTAGTTGGGTCTAATTAACTATTACAGCCATAAAACTCCTGAGTAAGTCTGCAAATACTTCTCCCTCTGTTTCAAGATCTTCCACAGTAAAAAAGGCCTATACTTGTTAATTAGGGCCATTTGGGACCTTTAAATCTGATGAGATAATAGGGAACATTTGAGCAGAGGACATGCTCAAAAAGAACAGCCTTCAAAGCTTCCTTTTTCTACCTTTCCCTGCCTAGTTAAGCAGAAATTTAAGAGCAAGAGGCTGGAAAACAAAGGAAGCTAAATGCTTTAAATTTAAGAAGCAGAATATTTCATGAATGCTCTAGAAAGGAAACAACTGCATGAGTGTATATATGTACTTGTGCATTCATTCTATCACACATAGGCATCTATCTTCAATGAAGGTGCTTGACAAATTATTACAATGCTTTTTCTTCTGTTTTTTGCTCTTTTGTTGGGAAATGGTGCTGCCACTCAAGTTCCAAGGGTTTTACAGACTCCAAATGCTGATGGAGTAAAAGACAAGGAACTGGTAAGTAGAGCTTTTGCACTAAATATCAGAACAAAGCACTTTTTTTTTCTATAAGTTTGTTATGAACATGTTCCAGTCTCTAGGAGACCCTTGTCTCAAGTACCACTATAGGCTAAATAAATGCATCATTTTGTTGGCAAACTTTGTCTAACCTGACATTGAACTTTCTAGTAAGTCAGAATAAGTTGAAATATTGCCATGACTGGAATCAAGGAAGAATGCTTGGACCCTGTCTATATTATGCATGCCTAGATTTTCATATCCCTCCAAACCAACAGCAGTGTAGAGCCATATGGATCATGTAGGGATACCAAATTCAGAGGGAAGGCACTACTGTAGAGAAGACACACTTTTAGAATCCTGGTAAATGATATTGTTTAATTGAAGAAATTGGGCCCTGAACTGCTTTTTGAGCCTAAAGTGCAACCTAGCTATAGTATAAAGTAATAAAGCAAAAATCTATTTTGAGTTGCTCTAGAAGTGAGATTGGCAGCATTATCATCTTGAACATGATTTAATTTTTGGGTTTTATTTATATAGACGAAGGTTTCTCTGGAAGTATCCCAGCAGGTCCAACCAGGTAAGCTTTCAATTCTCTATAAATAAAGAATGTGATCATTTTTATGTTAATGTTATGTGAATTAGCTTCAACCATGAATCTAACTCTGAAGTTTAAGAAAAAAAACATATGAACTCCAGCAAAGCTTTTCCCTGTTCCTAAACTGCTTGGATTCAGATAGCAGGATGAACTATTTCTTCTGATTTGTGCTAGAGTAGTTCTTTCTTAACTAAATTGTAAGTTTGGCCTCTTTTGAAATAAGTACAATGTACTTACAGGAAAATTACAGAAGCAATTTTAGGGAAGTATCTAGGGAAGAAGGGGAAACTGTTCTGTATTTGTCAACATTCACCTGAACCTCCAGCACAGCAATGCTCTCAGAACAATTATTTCACTCAATCTTTCTAAAATCTCATGCTGCTTTCATGTTACAAAACTACTCATCCTTGTCCTTTGGCCCTTTTTTCTAAATGTTATGATCTGGGGGGGGGGTCTTAGTTGGTTGGTTTTTTTCAAATTGTACTAATTCCTCACAGTTTCCTGTATTGCCAAATGGACACTATTAGTAGAATAATCCAAGATCTAACTTGGCAAGTGTTAGGAACTGTGGATATGGAATCTGAATCCTGAAGGAGCAACTGAACCGTGGCAATAAAAGGTTGCCAAAATGACTGCATGGTTTGTAACTGAGGCAGGCTCTTTTTGGAGATGGCTTTATTTTGAACAGTTGTTTTTGAAGTTTTGGAATTACTCTTTTGTATATCTTGGCCATGGTGAGTGCCTGAAGGCGGGTAAGAGCTGGATGAGGAACAAGAGGTTGAAAGTGAACCAGAAGGAATGGTCCTGGATTTGGTATTCTTTTGTTCATGGAGAATTGCCACCTTTGGTCTTGGATGGGTTTCGGCTCCCAGACACACCTTTTACATAATCTGGGGGTTCTCCTGGACTTGTAACTCCTGCTTGATGAGGTGGCAGTCCAAGGAAGGCTACTGCACAACAACAGATTATGCATCAATTGTGCCCTTTCCTGGTCCAATAGTTCCTGCTTACAGTCACCCATGTCCTAGTCACCTTTCATTTTGATTATTATGATGCACCTTGAAAAATATCCAAAAGCTTTAGCTGATTAAAAATGTAATGGCCCACATTAGTTGCCAATTTGTTTTAGGATCCAATTCAAGGTGATCGTTGTCATCTTTAAAGCCCTACATGGCTTAGGGCCAGGTTACATGAATTACTCTCTTCCCAATTATATAAATAACCCACCAGATTGGGGAGCCAGGGTATGTTATAGGCAGGGGTAGGTGGAGAATGTACTGAGTTTTATATTTGGGGTCTTTGTAAGCTGTCTGGAGTTGAACAGTTTACAAAAATTAGACCCCAAATGAATGAGTTGGGTGGCTATGTAACTCTTTTTAATAAATAATAAATTTAACCGAGAAATACAATTGCGTGGTTTAGCAACATTCATTGTTATGTCTTCATAGCATTATTGCTTAAAGAAACCAGAATTCTAAACTTTAAAACTGAAAATTTTTGTTTATGTGGTACATAGTCAATATTAATATAATAATATATATTTCTCAAGAAATATTCATGTAACAGTAACAAAATGAACATTATACACCTCCCCATGCTTTTTTCCAAAAACACAAATCTGCAATAATATTGAAAAAAAATAATTATATAGTGTAGACTCAAAAGCAAAAAGGCACACATACATACACATACACAAACACATCCTGTAGATACAAATATAGATAGAATCATCTGTGTATTTAAAAATCTAGTTGTTTATAAATTGTATTTAGTGGTTTGGGAGTCCCAATATGGGTGCCAAATATTAGAAAGGCTTTATCATCATGGCAATCTTTCACACATTAAACAGGCATTTCTTCAGTGGGCTGGAAGGAGTAAAGTTCTTCAGTTTCTGGCAGTCCTAGCAGTAATCTATAGATTTTATCACTTCTTTGCCTGCAAGTGTCTTCAGTAACTACTGTGTATTCAGTAAATACACAGATGATACACAGATGTATTACTCTGATTCATGCTATGTAGTACCTCTAACATCATATTTGTTTACAAGTATGCCTCTGGATACAGAAAATTAAAATGGCAGAAAGTTTAGAGTGAAGCTTGCCAAGCCCATCATTGGTGGAAGGTGCTATTAATGTTTATTCTGATAATTGTAACTTAAAATTATCAACTCTAATCAAGTCTCCCAGTGTCACATGAAAAATGGAATTTCCAAGCCAAATTATAGATTCCAGTTTGAAATTATCATAATCACTTTATTATGAACCTCCTAGCAAATTGGCACAATTGGATTATCTTACTTTGGTTGCACATTCCCTATCTCCCCTGACAGGAAGAAATAAAATGACTAGTTCTCAGGGTTTCGAACCAGAGGGGCTGACAAGTTGCCTCCAAAATGTTCTATTTCATGAAACAATGAGCAGAGAAATTGGCTTGGATCTTGCTACCAATCACGGAAGAAAATTGCACATATTCTTGTATGAAAATGACTTCCCTCTTTGAAGACATAAACAATGTGAACCAATAAGTCAACTGTGTAGAACTGTGCATTTTCAGTGATGCTAAATCTGCTACTGAATGGAAAATTGGAATTGCACCAATCCTTGATGATTAAGCCTCTATAATGTTGGTTAATGATGATACTATTGTAAAAAGTAGCCAGTCGTTCAAAAGTCATTTCATCTCTGATACTGCCATACAATAATCTGAAAGAATTGCATTTGAGTCCCAGATTTTGTTATCAAGAATCTTCTAGAATTGATATTTCTCATATTGAACTTCCAAAATGACACATGAATCAGACAGGTTTAGGTCAGAAGTGAAAAGGAATTTCCGTTGGAATTTAGTTACCAAACCGTATCTTAACCATAGCAAAACCACAGCTGCTCCTTTAGTTACAGAATTAGAAAGTTCTCATTTTATTTCTTTTAAGGATGGAAAACCCTTATCCTTTCCTAGCTGATGGACAAGAACTTCCACTTTCTCATGACACAACCGGAGCAGCTCTCCTGCTTGCTATTCCCAATAGAAGATGGCCTCTTGGCATCAATAACATACATGTAATGCATGTATCCATATAATGCAGAGGTGGTATTCAGCAGGTTCTGACCAGTGCTGGAGAACTGGTAGCGGAAATTTTGAGTAGTTTAGAGAACTGGCAAATATCACCATTGACTGGCCCCACCCCAACTATTCTCTGTTTCCCAAATCCCAGCTGATTGGCTGGGTCTTATTTTGTTGCCCTGCACAGGAGAATAGAGCTGGAAAGCAGGTTAGTGGGGTGGGGAGGGAATGGGGATTTTATAGTATCCTTCCCCTGCCACGCCCACCAAGCCACACCCACAAAACTGGTAGTAAAACAGTTAGAATCCCACCACTGATGTAATGTATTATTCAGGTGTTTATTATAATTCTTCACTGGTCTTCAAATGCTTAACAGTCCCCTAAAAGCAATAGGAATGAAAAAAGATAGAACAGAATTAGCCCAGGACTCTGCCTATACTGCATAATGTCACTGAATTTATCTTTAGAGCACGAAGTCCAGGCACAATGGGAAGCCATTGTGGTTATCATGTGAAGTCATTTCAGTGTTACAGCACAAAGATGATTCAATTGATACAATTTAAAAAGATAAGGTGATTGAATTTAGGTCACTTCCATATCCTTAAGAGTCAAAGATAATCAAACCAGTAGTGATTTTATCCTCTTGAGAGTTGGTAAAACAGAGAACTGTATTGCTTGCAGAAGTATTGACTTCAAGAATGGACACACCAATTCACAAGGACAACCCAGTTCAATACACTTCGAGGATATGACTGAGTTGAGATTAATGGTGAACATGTGGCTCAGACTGGGAGGTTCCTCTCCAATTTGAGACTAACCAGGGGATTAAGACCCAATGAACACAGCTGGAAAATATATCTGACTAAATACATATAGCATTGCTGTGGTGTTGGAATAGGTTAGGCTGGAAATAAACCTTGTTTGCTTGAAATATTTGTCATATTAGTTTTCAGTAACGGAATTTTCTATTGATGTCTATCTGTATTTATACCTTCTGAGAATTAATTATTTTAATACTTTCTCCATTTTTATTATTGGTGTACAATTGTGTTGTGCCTAGTAACTAACTGCATTGTAGTTTAAGACACAGAGATTATTACCTTTCTACCATGGATTTAAAACATTGCTTTCAAATATCAGCTTTGCTTTATCATTATTCCTTCCAAAATGTTGCTAGTGAAGTTGAACAATTAGATAGTTTTCAGCTATTTATAGCCACTCTTTACAAATGAGAATAGTCCCAAATTGAGAAGAATCCAAAAGTTACGGGCCAATACACAAAGAAAATGGAAACAAATTAAAGGTTGTACAATATTACCCTTTTTCTACCAGTTTTTGTCTTCTTAAAAACTGCCTGGATAATTTGTCCTCACCTAAAAGAGGTTGTCAGATCATTATTTTGCAGATAACACTTTCTCACACTGAGTTTAAAGGTTGTGTCTTGTCTTAAATGTTATGGTTTTGCCTAACAAGGGAACTTCTCGTCAAGTGAAGGAAAGGATGATGTGAATATACAATGATTTTTGGTTCCTAGAGGAAAGCCAAAACATTTTATCCAAATACCAATGAGAGTCTGACTAATTTTATTTCTCTAGTTCTAACATTCTAGCCACAGGGAAATAATATTTGCAAAATGAAATGAGATATATTCAATAACTGTTGTCAAGGTTACTACTCCTAGTGGGAAATATTTCAACAAGACTAGCCTGTATCTTCTAGACTTGATCAATAAAATGATGCCATGTCTTTTTTTTCCTGCTGCAGAACTGGGGATTCCTTGGCTATCTGTGTATCTTCCTGTAAAAAGTTGCCATGTTATTTTGAAAGGCAAAACTGGGACTTTTTCTCCTCCAGCATTAAACGGAGCTGAAACCAATAACTGGTGCAACTGGACCATATGGGCTGGTCCTCACAAGCATATCCTGATTTATATAGAAGGATTTGAAGGAAAGTCAAACTGTAATGACAATCAGGATAGGATCTTATTCCAAGGAGTTTTGTCAAGCGTTGAAAACAAAGTAGTTTATGCCTGCAGAAACCATGGTACTCTGATTTTTGCTACTCAAGCAATAGCTATCTATGTAGTATTTTTGTCAGAAGTTTCTTCTCAGAACCAAAGTCACAAGCACTTTAAAGGACGGTACTATGTTTTTGAAGAATATGTAAATTCTACAAGTGTTGAAAAATCAGTTTTGAAATCTAACAGCAGTTTTGGATCTAAGTCATATGTATTGCATACAGGACATAGTTTGAACTCTACAGTGACTACCCCAACGCTTAGCAAAGAGAATTGGCTGTCTGTGACAAGTGAAAAGACTATTAACACAGGGAAAGAAACATTTTTAAAACCAGCTATTGGCAAGCATATGCATGTTTCTCTCTTGAAGTCAACAAAAACAGTTCGCTTGAATCCATTTGATTTGAAGAGAAGGCAAGTTACAAAACCATCTGTGGACACTGGTAGGACTTTGAAGAAAAGTCCTACACTAGTATCAGAATCAAATGATGCGGAGAATAAAGAAGCTTTTATACACAAGCCAGATGTTTATTCAACCTTTCCACACATGACTCATAATCCTCAAAGGATGACAACATTGGAAACAGCAAAAAACCATGGAGGTATCGCTGAATTTGTCAGTACTCGGAATGATGTCTCTACAACCACAGGATGGATGACAACACATGTGAGAAGTCCTGAAGGGGAAATCACAAATGCTATCACTTTTCCTCACGTCTCCTTGGAAGAACAGAGAATTCCAGTACAATCTCTTAAAAGTATCCCACCAAAGATGCAGAAAGAAATGTTTCAAATGCCGCTTCCTAATTCTGAGGTCTCCAAGAAAAAGGCAGATCTAACGGAACGTCCACAACACTTGGAACAGATCAAAATATATGAAGGAGAGCAGATGGACAATCCAGTATATACAGTGGAGAACGGCAACACTCCTGTGCAAAGAATTGCATCTGAAGGAATTAAGGCAAGCCCCTCCAAGTCTACTATGGAAACCAAATTCCATCATACTCTGACTTTAACCTCTACTGACACGGACCCTACTCCTTCTTTGAAGTCATTTAATGATTACTTGATGAGTACTTCTACAACTGTGAACCCCAAAGTTACGCCTTCAAATTGGCTGATGAGAACTCAGATTAACACAGCTTTTACTGTACAATACAAGAAGTCAATAAACAGGAATAGAGAGCATTTGCAAAAGAAGCGGACCAAAACAACTCTTTTATATTCCCCTTCTAGTTGGTTGCCAACCAGTAGCATTCTCTTGAAAGTAAAAAATAAATCCCATGGTAAGTCCTGTTTTTTAAACTGTTTATTTCCATGCTGGATCTGATAAATGCCTTGTACAGCTGAACTCTGTTGGAAGAGAGATACAGAAAGCTTCATAGAAGAATTAGGGGTGACATGATTGCAATATTCCAGTACTTGAGGGGCTGCCACAAAGAAGAGGGGGTCAAATTATTATCCAAAGCACCAGAGGGCAGGACAAGAAACAATGGCTGAAAACTGATCAAAGACAGAAGCAACCTGGAGAAACTTCCTAGCAATTAACCAGCTTGCCTCCAGAACTTGTTGGTGCTCCATCACTGGAAGTTTTTAAGAGTCTAGACAGTCCCTTATTTGAAATAGTATGGGTTCTCCTGCTTGAGCAGGGGGCTGGACAAGAAGACCTTCAAGGTCCCTTCCAGCTCACTCATTCTAAACCAGCAATTGCTTTGCTAAGGTTGACTAATGATTACAAAAAGGAGATATCAAGAGCCTTGAAAGAAACATTGGTCTGGACCTTCTTAAGAGGCCTGGATCCTAGGATACAGGTAGCCCTTGACTTATGACCACAATTGAGCCCAACATTTTTGTTGCTAAGTGAGACATTGGTTAAGTGAATTTTACCCCTTTTATTGACCTTTCTTGCCACAGTTGTTAAGTGAATTGTTACAGTTGTTAAATAAGGAATACGGTTCTTTAGTGAATAGTGCAGTGCAGTGTAGAGAGTAGAGTAGAACAGAACAGAATTCTTTATTGGCCAAGTGTGATTGGACACACAAGGAATTTGTCTTGGTGCAAATGCTCTCAGTGTACATTAAAGAAAAGATACATTCATCAAGAGTTAAGAATTATAAGGTAGGATACTTAATAATAGTGAGTCTGGCTTTTCCATTGACTTTTCTTATCAGAAGGTCACAAAAGTTGATCACATGACCCCAGGACACTGCAATTGTCATAAGTATGGGTCAGTTGCCAATTTTGAATTTTGATCACGTGAGCATGGGGATGCTACAACAGTCACAAAACAAAAGTGTGAAAAATGGTCCACAGTTACTTTTTTCATTGCCATTGTAATTTCTAACAGTCATTAATGAACTGTTGTAAGTTGAGGACTACCTGTACTGGACAAATATTTTTCTATCCCCAACTTCCCCTTCCTGGATACCACTAAAGCAATGGATGACTGCTGCAAAGAGACATTATTAAAGGTGTAGTCAGATTTCAATCCTGGGATGGATTTGAACCTGCATTAGCTACCTCCCTGAATGATCTGGGGTGGGACTTAGATGGGAACCGTGGCCCATTTATCTTAGCTACTGGAGTGATCAGCCATTGTTTGAGCTGAGATAAAATCAGTCCAGTTTATCAGCCATGCAGACTTAATTAAAGATTTTGGCTAGTTGCCAAGTCATCCCAGCTTATTTCACAGGGTAGTTTGCGTGAGGGAAAATATAAAGAGGAACTATTATGTACACTATTTTGAGTTCCCAGAAAAGAGTTGTGATATAAATGAATACCTTTGCCACAATGTTCTTACTAACTGAGGCTTTGATAGAATTGAAAATATTTCTGAGTGGCAAATTACTGTATTTTAAGATGCTGGGAAAAAAGGTCCTGTCCAAATGCTCAGTTGATATCTTGTCATTGTTCTTCTTCCATAGAGACAAATCCTGGATTCAGGTCTCATGAAAACTATTTTGTATTGGACTCTCAACACAATCCTGGAGGTGAGGAACCTGTGTCTCTTTTCTCTCTCTCACTGTTTTCTTAAACTTTGCTTTCTATTTTGTACAATGACTCTTAAATGACTTAACAATTGTCTGTTATTAACAAAAGCTACTTATCCCTTAAGTAAGTTCTTTTGAATAGGAGATTCTGATTTCCACCCCCCCTCCCCCCCAAAAAAATTGGCAAAAATGTTGGCATTTATAACATTTGTAATCTCAAAGTAGGTCTACACAAAAATAGCCTGTACTGGATGGGGTCAGCTTTTCTGCCAGCTGTGACATTAAATTAGGTAAAAAAATCTTTCTTATTAAATATCGGAGCACCCATAAGCACCCATTGTCTCCTACTCTTACCATCTCCTATACTATCCATGTATAGCTAGAACATACCATCCTATGTGTAGAAAAGCTGTATTAGACTGCTTCCTTATAGGCTTTTTAAAACATTTTAAAATTACACTATACATGTATTATCTGCCTTATTGTGTTTTGGCAACTCGGATTCTTCTGCAGATCTTCTATTTGAAATAGTTTTTGAAATAGAACAGAAAGGACAATTCCCACCTGTTGGAAGCACTCTGGAAAAAACTTTCATTGATTCCATTAAGCACCAGGTAAGAAAATTCATGATGCAGAACTTATTTTAAAAATGGATTAGGAAGTGTGTGCGTGTAAATATGTATATATACATATCAAAATTCATCTAGTGGGCTGGATGTTCAACTTTCATATCGAATAAAATAATGGAACACAAGGGTAACACTTAGAATAATTAAGGGCACTTTGTGGGGCTTCAGTTTGTATCCTACTGGCGAGATAAGATGCTGACATCTCTTAGAAGATGTTTCTCCAGGCACATTATGTTTATTGTTTAAACATATTTTAAAAGAATTAAACTCTTTGGGGTTTTTTCCAGGTACAAGAAAGAACGAAACTCTTCTCCACCAAAATCAAAGAATTCAAATTAAAGGAAATTATGAGAAAAGAAGAAACTGAAATGGACAGGTATGACAACTGAATATAGGTTGCCCTGTGGTGTTAGCAAACATTTCCTTCCTATACCTCAAAATCAAGTGTTATTTTCTGTCAGTTGTATTTCTATGTGGGAGGAGGAATTTGCAACAATATTCCTTTTTGGATTGATTCTCTCCTAAAATTGAAATCTGCTCTTTATTTTTTGCTTATATAATTTGATGACAAATGTGGTTAACCCTTAAAAGTAGAACACTTTAGGCAATTTTCGTCTTTCAGATCTGATTGAATTACACTTTTCAATACTCCTGGTGAGTACTGCTCCAAGATTTAGGGGAGCGATAGCTAACTTTTTCATTGAATGGAAAAAAAATAAGATGTTTCCATGTTTCTATGTAGAGACAATGGTCCAAACCTGATATTCACATTCTGGGTGCATTTAACCTCAGAAGAAAAGAACCTATCTCTCTTACTGGAAGATCTTAATGGTTCATTTGTGACAGCTGGTAAGGTCCAAAATGTACTGGTGAGAGGTAGGTGAGCAATTATTAATCAGGGAATATCCAATAAAATAGTAACTCCTGTCTTTGGAAGCTTAATCGCCTGTTAATGGAAAACTGCTTTGTCCGTGCATGATAGATGTGAATGAATGCAACTCTGAAATTGCTTTATGTGGCAACGAGGCCACTTGTCTCAACGAATATGGAACATACTCCTGCTGGTGTAAAGAAGAGTATGAGGATCGTTCTCTGACAAAATCGGGTACTCTGTGTGTTCGCAATCCACGATCAGGTAGGTCCTTTTGATACTCCATCCCCACCTCTTTTGGGATTTGGACACTAAAAGGTTCTGTCAGATTCTTGGTGATGGTTTGTTGTTTATTTGCTAAGGCATAAAAGAATTGCCCTTAGCATGCTGCAACAAAACAAAAAAAAAGTAAAATATTTGACTTAGTGGTTAAAGCATAAGGTAAAAACCAGGATCTGAGTTATATTTCTGTCTTGGGCACAAAGCCAGCTGGGTGACCTTGGGCCAGCCACTCCCTCAAAGTCCTAGGAAGGACTCAATAGCAAATCACTTTTGAAATCTTGCCAAGTAAACTACAGGGACTTGCCCAGGAGTCAACACAGACTCAAAGGCACAAAAATCACATCACATCACATCATTACAGGATTCTATCATCACATCACATCACACTGAATCATGAAACATCACATGACAAGGCTACAAAAATGGTGAATATGAGGCTGTTAGCAGGAGCCTAAGGTGATGCAATCTCTTGGTTCTTCCCTTTCTCCATTTGGCTGCCCACCCCAAGGAAACACTTCGCCTAACATATGTTTCTGTCTGATAATGCTTCACATGATTCACCCTGTGACTCAGTCCTTTTATGCAAAGTCCTTTTTTGCTATCATGGGCTTCACAAGCCAGAGACAAGCCACAAGCTGCACCGCCTGCTTGCCAGGGATGCCTCTTTGGATTTGAAATTCCCTTCTCAGCACAAAAGTTTGTGGGCGCAGCAGTTGGGTTTTTCTGAGGAAAAAAGCAGAGTTTATAGGAAAGTTAAACAGCAAGCAAGTTAGGAAGAGTTTATCTTGACAACATTGCTATGCAATCTGCATTGGCAGTTCAACTTGGCAACTTCCCATGGCAGCTTCTGAGGATGGTGGAGTAAGATTAGGCCATCGTAGCTCAAATGAAGCTCCAGAGAGCCTTTGATGTAGTTACACTTTGGCTCATATCATCTGAGAATGTAATGATGAAGCCGGACATGCTTTTTAAAGTACTCTTTCCTTGCCATAGTGTAACATTTTTTAAATTTGACACACACACTCCCCAAGCACGTGCATGTGTGTGTTCGCACCAATATTATATATGTGCATGCTAATTCATCTGTCAGTCTAAAGTTCTATTCCTGTTTCAGGTTGGATTTCCTTATGTGTTCCTTTCCTTATCAAACATTATTGAGGCTTTTTAATAGATTCTCTTCCTGAATGAACAAATCAAACTATTTTAATTATAGTTGCAAAATTGCTCCAAATAGTGTGTGGAGAGGTTTATTAACAAAAGGTGGTCAGTCAAGCAGTAGTTTTCACTAAACTTTTTTCAATGAAAATGTCCCAGCTGTGAACTGTACCACAAAAAGCTGCATGTTCTTTAGAATTTACACTGGAGGAAATAAGTTGGACAGCTATAGTGAATGTAGCAAGCATACACCCAAACTGATGTTCTGTGGCTTAGGCCTAAATCTGCTTTGTCTGATTTTACCCAAAGATGCTTGGCCTCAATTTTTTTTTTAACTACCTATTCTGTGGGGGTGGCTTGGTGGGCGTGGCAGGGACGGATACTGTAAAATCTCCATTCAGAAGTGGGATTTGCCAGTTTTTCAAACTACTCAAAATTTCCACTACCGGTTCTCCAGAACTGGTCAGAAACTGCTGAAGACCACCTCTGGAGCAGATGCTTGGTTTTCTAGAATTCCTAACCTGTGCTTTAATCTGTTGACCAACGTATTTGTATAGGAGATCCATTTCCATGATTGGGTTGAACAATCTTTTTTTTATCTCCAGGTTTAGAGTCCTTCTACAGCTATACTGAGTTTATTGTTGGAATCACTGTTTTTTGCATCACTGTACTCATTGTGGTGCTCACTGTGTTGTGTACTATCATAAAAAAAAGGTGCATTAAAAGAGAGATGCAGTTCCAAGAAGCTGCTTCGCCTGGGATGTCAGCAGAGCCCCAGCTGCAACCAACAACCTTTGATCATAATAACATCCGTCAACTCCTTGCTCTGGACCCTGCCCAGCTAAAGGTCAGAGTCAAACCACCAGAACTTCCCCTGCAATTGAGGACTGGCTCCAGTGAAACATACAGAGTATCCATTGAGCAGTCTGAACGTTTGTGAAGAAGAAAAAGAAAGAAAATACAACATAAATTGCAATTAAACCCCTCCTTCCTTCCTATTTCATATTAAACTTTTCTTTGTTGTGGCTGAGCAAATGCAACTTTTTGTTTCTGGATGGATCTTACATAAATTGTTATACTTTTCTCCCTGTATCTATTTCCTCCTAAGTTTAATGGAAATATAATGCTGGCAAAAAATTATCTTTAGGTTTTTGAATATTGAATTGTCTGCCTGTCTTTATGACAGATAGAAATGGATGTAACTACTGTGTGATTGTTAATAAAATTGGCATCTTGCTCTTCATGAAATATTAACTTTGGTTAATATTTTGGAAAGTTGCATAAGGAATGGGAAAGAGTTCTTTACAGGTTAACTTGATGCAAATCAGACTATTATGGCTTATAGAAAAAATACGATTGATTTTCACATATGAAAGCAGCCTGTGTTCCACCAGAAGTATCTGATAGAAAGCAGAAGGTATAATGTGGTTATCCAAATTTTGCTATAGCCTCAGTATTGGATTTCATTGGAGAGAGCTGTGCATTTTCTAACTGTGCTTACAATTTCATGTGCCAGCTTTAGAGAATATTGCAAAATAGGAAGGCACCATTCTTGCTGATGTCCCTGAAACAATTTATAATGTTCTTTAATAGTTAAATCATTGATCAGCTCAGATGCCTATATTTCTTCGTGTAGATGGCTGTATTTTTTCACTGGCCACTATTCCACAGTGCTGAGTGCAGGCAGGTCATGTACAACTGATCCAGACAGATACTTTGTGAGCTAAACTTTGCTCTGCTTGATAGCCAACATCTATTTCCCCTCAATAATGATGCTGGCAAGTGAAACTGCCCTGGGCATTTTAATGAGATCCAGGTCAAAAGCAGGGATTGGTTGATGCCTGTCCTCTCCCAGCAGCATCTCTCCACCTCCCCTGAATTGGAAAAACCCATCACAGATCACTCTCCTACGTACTACAGTGAGCTTTTTTTGATTGATGAGAAGCTGGAAGTCAAAAAGCTGGCATTCTCCCTCCACCAGAAGCTATTATAACCATGCTGACAGTTTAATAATCGTGTTGAAAACAACATAAATGCCCTGAGCCCATCTTTCAAGTTGTCCTAATGGCAGTACGTCAGCCCAGAAGTGTTGTCATTTCGACTAGCTCTGAAATCACATCCTGTGTTATTTCAGGAGAGGAGCAGGCATGTGTCCAAAATTGAAAAATGGGTTGACCGATCAGAGGTGCAGTATGAGGGAGACACCAGCTGAGTGTTGTCTCCTTTCATTGCCTCCTCAAGGGGGGGGGGGGGGNATTGCCTCCTCAAGGGGGGGGGGGTTTCCTGATGGCTTTGAAGGTTGAAGTCCCCACTGCTCCCACTGCTTTTAAAGGCAATAGTGGTGGAGAGTAGTTTGTTGATAATAATGCTGTTACTGTGCCTCTATTCCTGTTTCTAAAAAAATCTTTGAAAAAGGAAGAAATCTCCAGTGTTTTCTCACAAGGGGAGAGTTATACAAGGAACCCATGCAAAATTTGACTTGGGCTTTGGAAAACACTAGACATGCATTATGTGGGCAGATGTCTGTAGAATCCAGCTGTCATGTTAATCCACCAGCATGAACCACAATTGGTCATGGAGAGCAGTGCCTAGCCATCAGGGCGCAGGGAGAAGAAGCACCAAAATCATGCCTACAGCATGGCTTGTGGCAGAAGACTAATGGAAAACATTGTTATAACCTTGGGTCAATTAAATATGATGTTAGCCTCAGCTATAGACAAGGGATGAGGACAGGCCCTTAAAGAACAAGTAGTCAGGCATGTTCAAGATTGATGTCCACTGGGATATATTTGGATCAGTCCATGGAAGTAAGCTCTGTGTGTGTGTGTTATGTGTGTGTGTTTCAGAGCTAATCTCTCCAATTAGAGTTAATTAGTGACTGCTAGAGGTGCCCATACACATGACTGCTTCAAATCAATCGCTTTGGCTTTCATACATTTTCTAGTAGAATTTTGTATTTCTTTAAATTGAAAATTTAAAGAAATACAAAATTTCTTTAAATTTGCTGTCTTCAACAAAATCTCAAGCTGCACAGTCCATAAACAAAAGAATAAATACTTTTTTTTTTCATTTCCTGGCTGAGTTCTTTATCTTTTTGCTGGGATCATGAGAACTAGAAACGTATACTTTAAAATTACTGAGAACTGTATTCTTGTTTAATTAAATCACAGAGGCACACAGTGATTTGCTTAACACTTAGACAGCATCAGTTTAATAACATTGTTAATGTCTAGTGAACAGGGAGAGTGCATCCTCTAAATGGTATAAAATTATGGATAGTAGACTGAAAACAGCAAGCATTTCACTTTCTGAAGAGTCATTTAAATTGTTGGTTTCCAAAAGAAAAATGTGCTTATAGCCCTCCTCTTATTTTTGGTTTGTTCTTGTTTAAGCTTGGCTTCTGTTATCTTCATCCCATAGTTTGGCCTCAGTTCACTGAACTCAGATTTTTTCAGACTGAGCAAATCCAAGTGCAAGATCCCAAGGTTTTGCCTTGAACCCATTTTAAAAGAGCTTTATTGTCAGTGCAAACTTTGTCCACAAGAGGGCAGTGCCTTCTGCAGAATGAAACTTTCAGCTTTATTACAACTTATGCTTGTGCATTCCAGGGAACAGTGTTAAATATCCTCAGGTCTCCTATTCTACATACTTAAAGTGAATATTTTTATACTCTAGAGCAAGCTAAGGCATCAAAGGAAGTGTTAGCCTAGACCTAATCTCTGCCCAGAGTGTCTGCTTGCCTTTTAAAAAAAAAATTCATTAAAGGGGATGGTACTCTGTGAATTAAACTTGATTCAGATTTTATTCACAATGTTTGTGTAACTATTTATTCCCTTTCTATATCTATTTCTTTTTCAAAACAGAAATAAAAAGTGAAAATAATGGGGGTGATTCAAAAAATATCTTTAACACTTTGGCTTCTTCATGCTTCATACTGTGCCATAATTGAGGAGTGTTCCCTGATAAAGAGGCGTTCTGTCAAAATATTCTGGGACTTTTTTCTGTGTGTAATAAAGGATGTATACTTTCTTATACCCAGGGGTGGGATTCTACAGGTTCGCACCTATTCACTTGAACCGGTTGTTAACATTCTAAGCAGTTCGGAGAACCGGTTGTTAGAAGAAAATTCTGGCCTAATCCTGTAAGGAAGGCAGGAAGGAAACATTCTGGTGTTGCTTACAGAAACTGCCTCTCCGTTGACCCTTATTACATTCTTGGCAGGACTAGACTTCCTGTCTCAGGAACGTCTCTGGAGTTTTTCCCCCTCCTTTGCTGGTACTTTGCTTGTGTGGAGTGACCATTCAAAGTGACAATGGCACTGAAAAAAGTGACTTATGACCCTTTTTCACACTTATGACTGTTGCAGCATCCCCACAGTTGTGAGAGGCCAGGCGAGGAGATGCATGCCTCGATGTGAGTGATATTTAGTTGGCCACGCCCAGCCAATAACATGACCACCAAGCCATGTCCATCCAGTTACATGACCACCAAGCTACACCCACTACCTAAGCCACGTCCTTTAGAACCGGTTGTTAAAAAATTTGAATTTCACCCCTGCTTATACCCCCTTTTCTCTATTTTTCTCTATTTTCCACTGATATCTCAAAACACTCTGGAATATATTTTACCTTTGTTTTAATGTGCAGAATGAGGATATATACCCATTTTAATGACCATCATGACTTACAACCTTAATGGGCAGGCTCCATTACAACTGTATGTCAAGGACTATCTGAGAACATTTTTTGGGGTGGGCATTGTAGAAAGAGCAATTAAAATGGAAAAATAGAGAGTCTAGCACAGGGATTTCCAACCTTGGCCACTTTAAGACTTGTGGACTTCAACAGCTGGCTGAGGTATTCTGGGAGTTGAAGTTCTCAAGTCTTAAAGGGGCCAAGGTTGGAGACCCCTGCTCTAGCACATACAAAAGAGACAGAACACTGGAATTTATCCAATTACTCTATTATTTTAAATAGTAATAGCACTTAAACTTATATACTGCTTCACAGTGCTTTGCAGACCTCTCTAAGTGGTTTACAGAATCAGCATATTGTTCCCAACAATCTGGGTCCCCATTTTACTGACCTCGGAAGGATAGAAGGAACCTTGACTCGAATTGCCGACAGTCAGCAGAAGTAGCTTGCAGTACTATATTCTAACCACTGCACTACCATGGCTCATATTCCATATATAAATACAGCTATAATGATATATGTAGGATTTTGAAGTTAAAAATAAGCTAATTTTTAGAATCTTTATGCAAAAACAGATACTCTTAAAATATTTCAGTCAAGATTCCACAATTATGAGTTTCAATAAAGTTAGCAATTTATAAATATTCCATTAACCTAGGTGAACAGTCATGGAAAATCAACATTTCCCATTTCTGGCCATTAGTAACCCTAGCTGAAGATAAATCAAAAAAGTTTAAGGGGTGAAAAGAAGAAGGGGTGAAAATCTCCTTTTCTTTTTTGTTAGGTAATGTCAGGCATATACATTTGAGACACTATATTGGAGACAAATGGAAAAAAGGCTTAAGGACTTCTATTTTTACTCCAGGCTTGAATCAAAATATTTATTACATGTTTAAGGGACTGTTACAAGTCTGCTTGGTTATATTTAGATTCATCTTACTTTGGTGAATAAATGATTCACTTGAAGAAAGTGTTCTGAAGGTACTTCCACGTCCCCAATATTGCCACCCTTTGCAAGTACACTAATTTAAAAATTGTCATTTAATCTCTTTTCCTTGGGCTTTATGGATTACTTTAAAAAACACTGTAGTTTCTATAACGATGGGAGGTTAACAAGCCACCATAACTGTATTCCCATCACTCAGTGCAAAAGTATGCTCAAAAGGCTGGCAAAATTCTGACATCAAAGGCTACAAAGTAAGAAAGCAGGCATGCTCACACAACTGTGAAAACCCCACAGACGTTCCCATACACGGAAGGCTGAGACTTACTTCTGCAGTTTCTGCTCGACCCCAATCAATCTAGAAGTAATGGTTCAGGTGGGTGGGATCAAAACAGACAGAATGACTTGAGGACAGACATCCATTTTTCATGTGGAAATGTTTTTGGAGTAGCACCGTCCCATCAAGAGCCATGATGGTGCAGTGGTTAGAATGCAGTACTGCAGACTACCTCTGCTGCCTGCTAGCAGTTTGGCAGTTCGGTTCTCACTGTCTCAAGGTGAATTCAGCCTTCCATCCTTCCAAGGTCAGTAAAATGAGGATTGTTGGGGCTAATATGCTGACTCTGTAACTCGCTTAGAGAGGGCTGTAAAGCACTATAAAATGGTGTATAAGTTTAAGTGCTACTGCCATCACAGATACAGGGAGCCATCACATAAGAGCTGCCTCTCCTTTTTACAATAAGATTCAGGGCAAAGGAGTTTACCCTGTAATTGATAAATTGCTCCATTATTATTTTTGGTCAAGTTTTATTTAAACTAGTACATAGTGTTTCAGTTCAGACTTCTTGTTCACATAATCACCACCACCCAAAAATAATTCCTCTCATAGGCATCAATGTTTATGCCTTCTAATGTCCAGGAAATTATTGTGCAAAAATTGCAAGCTTCCTCTTTGCAAACCAGCATGAAGGAAAACTCTTATGTGCTCCATTGACCTGTAAGAGTTGATAATGTCCATAATCTACAGAAATTGAATTAATGCAAAGGAAGTAACATGGCACACTACAAATGGGCAGGATTACAACTCCTATTAGCTATGAATTGAAAGGCACCATTTTAAGCCAGTTAGCTGCCAGGACTAAGTACTTGTAATGGGATATGAAGCTCTAAACAGCTTAATATCTGGATATGTTTCTGCCTGGATATTAAGCGCCAATGGGTGGGTTTCTCATTTTGGGGGGATATATGCTGTGCAGCAATCAAGAAAATACATTCTCCATGTTAATATCCCAATTGTGATATTATTTCATAGTTACAGAAATTAATCTTGTGTTTTATTGTAAATTAAATAATCCGTGACCCTTCAAGATATTTATCACTCACATCGTACCTGGACACACTTCCCTCATACCCTCATGCACCTGCTTGCATCCATCTCAACCTAACCTTCATTAAACCCCTCATGTTCCCCAATCCTTACCGAACCTTCCCTGCACCTTCACACACACATTTGCACCTCTGTGCACCCCTGTGCACCCACCCCAAGTTGCACTGCACCCATTTAACCTCCCTGAACTACACAATTCCTCTTGTGCCCTTTCATGCGCCCTCCCTAGCTCACATGACATCTCTCATGCACCATCCCTTACCTGTGCAATGCCTCCCCCACATCCCTATACACCCCCTTGCTCCACTGACTTGCTCCCGTCACCCACAAAATTCTTATGGAAGCATTTTTGTGCGAAGGTGTCTGGGAACGTTGGCAATGAAGATCACAGCTGACTGTGGCAGAGTGGTGGTACAGCCATGTGGCAGCACTGAAGCAGACACAATTTTGACATATTTCAAGGGAAGTCATAGAGGAAGTCAGATGTCAAAAATCATGTGAGGTTCTTGCTTAATGGGGCTTGCTGGCACCGCTATCGCTAAGTGGCCTGGTCATGTGACATCACACATTATGACCACATCACTCAGTAACAGAGGTTCTGGTCCCAATTACCATAATAAACCAAGGAAAATCTGTAGTCCTTATCACAGTGTTTTTGAACTTT
Organism: Laticauda laticaudata; assembly: GCA_004320025.1. NCBI lineage: Eukaryota > Metazoa > Chordata > Lepidosauria > Squamata > Elapidae > Laticauda > Laticauda laticaudata. The sequence continues at coordinate 18,571 of BHFT01035037.1, read as the reverse complement.
AAGATGGGTGGACTTCAACTCCTAGAGCTTGCTGGCTAAGGACTTCTGGGAGTTGAAGTCTATTCATCGTAATTTGCCAAAATGGAAAAACATAGACCAACTATACTCAATAAGTAGCCCTCAATGGAACTGTACCTACATGGAGGGAAGTATGCAGTGAGGTACCCCAAGGCTCTGTTTTAGGCCCAGTATTCTTCAACATCTTCATCAATTATTTGGATGAGGGAATAGGCTTAAGATTCAGAAGGATCTTGAAAGACTTAAACACTGGGCGCTCTCTAACAAAATGAAATTCAATAGTGAAAAAAATAACATTTACATTTAGGCAAGAAAAAATGCACATGTACAAAATGCACAGGATGGTACCTTATTCAATAGTAGTAACCGTTGAGAGGGATCTTGGAGTCCTAGTGGACAATCACTTAAATATGAGCTGGCAGTGTGCTACAGCTGCCGAAAAAAGCCAACACAGTTCTAGGCTGCCAAAACAGAGGGATAGAATCAAGATCACATGAAGTGTTAACACTACTTATATAATGCCTTGGTAAGGCCACACTTGGAATACTGCATCCAATTTTGGTCATCACAATGTAAAAAAGATGCTGGGACTCAAGAAAGAGTACAGAGAAGAGCACAAAGATGATTAGGGGACTGGAGGCTAAAACATATAAAGAACAGTTGCTGAAATTGGGTAAGTCTAGTTTAATGAAAAGGACTCGGGGTGACATGATAGCAGTGTTTCGATACCTCAGCGGCTGCCACAAAGAAGAGGGAGTCAAGCTATTCTCCAGAGCACAAGAAGCAATGGGTGGAAACTAATCAAGGAGAGAAGCAACCTAGAACTAAGGAGAAATTTCCTGACAGTCAGAACAAATAATCAGTGGAACAACTCGCCTCTGGAAGTTGTGAATGCTCCAACACTGGAAGTTTTTAAAAATATGTTGGATAACCATTTGTCTGAGGTGGTGTAGGGTTTCCTGCCTAAGCAGGGGGTTGGACTAGAAGACCTCCAAGGTCCAACTCTGTTATTCTATTCTATTCTATTCTATTCTATTCTGTTCTATTCTCTGCTTTGGAATGCTTATCACTTGAGAGAACTTGGTGCAATCATATTTTATCATTTGGCCCTTATTATTCATCAGGCTGAATATATCTAGGCCTCAGGTCCATACAGTAATGTTTACTATGAATCATCAGACAGGAGAAATCTTTGGTCTAGATGAATCCCTCCCTCCCGGCAAGGATCTTCTTTCAGAACCCTCTTTATTTTTTACTCTTTGGTTTTGTTCGGGTTGTTATTGCTTAAAGGAGATTCTTTTTTTGCTCCTTGAAATATAATAGTGGTATTTTATCTACATTTTTCTCGTTTTCTTTACCACTTAATTAGCCTTTTTAATGGTGTCATTGCACTAAAGACGATTTTAGACGAGTTATTTACAGTTTCCCTGGATTTGCGGGAGGAAGCTAGGATTATCATCTTTGACTAGCGCACTTACATGCATTTTTTACCCCGGGACAAACAGGACGGGCTGCCAGGGGCCCCTGAGATAAACGAGGGAAGAAAGAGCGGCAAAGCCCCATGTTTTCTTCTCCAGCGAGGTGCCCGCGCAAAAGAGGCGCAGCATTGTGTGACACTGTTATTTTCTCAGGCAGTCACACTTGCAATGGCGCTGAATAAAAGCGCTTCAGGGCTGCTCTCAGCGGAGTCTCCAGCTGCTTTCCCAAAAATGGCTGTGGATCGTCTGGGAACAAAAACATACCACCAAAGGTCACCAGCATATTTATTTTAAAACACTCTGACTGCTGTTAATTACCGTGCTGTGGGAATGCGAGAGGAGCAAAGAGGAGAGAAGCAAAACAAGAGCTTGCCCACGGCAATCGCTCACGCAGCAGCCCCTCAGAGGCCGTTTAAAGATAATTTTGCTTGGCGAGTCGGCCAGTCGCAGGCCACCAAGTGACACACACACACACCCACGCAAAATATATATATAGTATATATAATATATATATATAATAATATAATATATTATAAATATATATATATATATATTTCTAGGGATCAATTGAAAGCTGCCTTTAAAAGGGGGAGTGGAAATAGTTGTATCGCTTTATCCACAAATAAAAGATAATAAAATTCCACCGATCTTGCTGTTGAGCTTCTGCTGTCGTGAACAGTTTTTCAATTCCGATATTCCGTGGGGAAGAGTTATCGAGAACATGGAGTCTACGACTCCCAGTGCTGTTTTTGAAGGAATAAGAAGAATATATATCATGCAGCGGTGCAGTCACGTGCTTTGTAACAATTAAAGGAGCCAATTATAAGGGGAACCGGTGGTGGTGTTTGGGTCATGAAATGTCTGCAAGAAAGCAACCAAACTTCGAGAGCACCAAGGAGCCCTAGATTAAGGAACCATTAGGAATTTCCATCCAGAGCCATTTTCTGCACTTGAGCCCGCAACCAAGGATCCAAATTCCAGATATCTGCATGTGGCAGTGTCTGATCGAAATGTTCGGCTATAATTTGTCAACTTGTGCTCCTGGAAAAAGGAGCGGAAGGGACATTGCTGAAATGACCTTGATTCCCAAGGGATTGTCAAAGCATCAAAGCAGTTTGATTTTCTGAGAACAAATTGCAAGGCAGAACAAGCCAGCAGATGACAGCAAAGAATAGAGATGCTAGTGATCTAACATTAAGTATTTTATATACCGGTATTTGAAGTGCTTTTTTAGAGCAAACGTTGTTGTTGATAAGACACAAAGCATGCACAAAACACAATTGCCACACTTGCATATTTTAAGGATCTCTGCCCCAACCATGGCACCCAGAAATACAGAGGTAGGTATATTTTAAAATGGCTTTAGAATAGGGTTTGTTTTCATGGGAGCATATCGGTTGAGTCTTGAGTCCATGAAAAGGGTTTGCAGATTTGCATTAATTTTCATGTTTGACCTAACATACTTTTGATGTTTGAATTTTTATAGTTGATGGGTACTTCTGATACCCAAGAACTTTCAGATTCGGGATAATGTCAGCCTTCCAGAAAACTTCCACTCCAACAAAAAACTCTGAGACAGGACATCCTCTCAAAAGTTCTGTTTTATTTGGATAGGAACCTGGCACATCTGGGGAATCCCGAATCTGAAAGTTCCAGGTTTCCTTGCAATAAGTAAAATTACAAATCCACCCCCAACACCCATCATTGCATCACATGCTCCAATCACCATCCGTCCCAACTTGAAATGTCCCCTCACCCAGGTGCAGAATAACATGACCTTTACTTAGAAGAAGAATGCTATTATGTCTAAGCACATACACTGCAAGAAATTCCACCCTCCCATTTTCCCAGAATGTGGCAGTTTGGAAGCATCTGGTGTCAATATGGCTTCCAAAGCTGACAGGCCATGTGCATTCCCCATATTTCTTCCAGATTGTAATTTTGAATGTGATGGGATATTATTAAACGTGTGGGAATGTGTGTTTTTTTAATTAAAGTTGAATTACATTTAGATTAAATATAACCCAGTTTTTAATCTGATCCTGACAACTTTCTGGAGTGTAGCCTCAAGTGTGCCATTCAAAAGTCAAGCACAACTTCCTCCCCCATCTGAAAAAGTTAGTGGCTCCCCTCATTTAAAAGTTAAAAGACTTTAAGTGAAATTAGAAACAAATGTCTAGTGTGACAAATGGGCAAGTTTGCATCAAAAAAGAGAAACAGAAAAATGCAAATAGTGTTCATTTTGTGTTGCAGTGGGGATATGTTAACCATACATCGAGGCTCAACATTTCATTCTTTTGGAATCAATGCAGTCCTTGACAGATGGGTTATTGCAGCTAAAGAAACAGAATCAAGCTCTGACAGAGAGGAATGCTGGCAAGAAATGAGGTTTTAATCCCCCGGCCTTGTCACGTGAGCAGATTTAAGCTTAATACTCTTGCCCTATGACAGGCTGCATTTTGTTGCTGTCTAACAAAGCATCTGTTTGTTTTTGGACACACACATTAGTATTTTCACTCCTTATTTAGCAGTATTGTGTTCCTCTTGGATGAAATTTGATTTTGATTTAGCTTTTATGGGCAGTCCGTGGGTTCACACCTTCATGGTTTCAGTTTTGCACATCAATTAAGGTATTGTTTTCAAATATAGAAATACAACTTACATCCAGAATCTGACAGGCCTGGATAGCTTTTTCCCTGCCATTTATTCACTCGGATAATCCACTTGTATAAATGACATTGCTTTTTAACTTTCCATACAATTGCCTAAATATGTGCAACATAAACTAATGTCCAAATTGCTCAATCTGTATAAGATTTCCTATCAAAAAGCAACCCGATATAGGTGAAACTCGAAAAATTAGAATATCGTGCAAAAGTTCATTTATTTCATTAATGCAACTTAAAAAGGTGAAACTAATATATTGAGATAAACTCATTACATGCAAAGCAAGACAGTTTCAAGAGGTGATTTGTCATAATTGAGAATAATTATGATTTAATAGCTCATGAAAACCCCAAAATCCACAATCTCAGAATATTACATACAATCAATAAAACCAAGGATTGTACAGAGAACAATATTGAACCTTTTGAAAACGTATAAGCATGCATGTGTACTCAGTACTTGGTTTGGGCCCCTTTGCAGCAATGACTGCCTCAGTGCGGGCGTGGCATGGAAGCTATCAGCCTGTGGCACTGCTGAGGTGTTATGGAAGACCAGGATGCTTCAATAGCGGGCCTTCAGCTCTTCTGCATTGTTCGGTCTCATGTCTCTCATCCTTCTCTTGGCAATGCCCCATAGATTCTCTATGGGGTTCAGATCAGGCGAGTTTGCTGGCCAATCAAGCACAGAAATCCACGGTCATTGAACCAAGGTTTTCATGCTTTTGGCAATGTGGCCAGGTGTCAAATCATGCTGGAAAATGAAGTCAGCATCCCATAAGAGCTCATCTGCAAAAGGGAAGCATGAAGTGCTCCTAAAATCTCCTGGTAGAACAGTTGCATTGACCCTGGACTTAATGAAGCACAGTGGACCAATACCAGCAGATGACATGGCTCCCCAAATCAGCACAGACTGTGGAAACCTCACACGGACTTCAAGCATCTTGCAGTCTGTGCTCTCCATTCTTCCTCCAGACTCTGGGTCCTTGGTTTCCAAATGAGATGCAAAAAGTTGCTCTCATCAGAAAAGAGGACTTTGGACCACTGAGCAACAGACCAGGTCTGTTTTTCTTTAGCCCAGCTAAGATGCTTCTGATGTTTGTTGTTCAGGAGCAGCTTGACAAGAGGAATACAGCATTTGAGCCCATGTCCAGGATCCGTCTGTGTGTGTGGCTCTTGATGCACTGACTCCAGCCTCCGTCCACTCCTTGTGAAAGTCGCCCAACACTTTTGAATGGCCTTTTCCTGACAATCTCTCCAGGCTGCGGCCATCCCTGCTACTTGTGCACCTTTTGCTTCCAGCCTTTTTCCGCTTCCACATAACTTTCAATTCATGTGCTTTGATACAGCCACTTTGGAAACATCCAACTGTCTTTTGCAATTACCTTTTTGAGGCTTTCCCCCTTATGGAGGGTTGTCAATGATGGTTTTCTGCACAAATGTCAGGATACGCAGACTTTCCCATGATTTGTGATTCCTACTGAACCAGAATGAGAGACCATTTAACAGCTCAGGACCCTTTGCAGGTGTTATGGCTTAATTAGCTGATTAGAGTGAGACACTTTGAGCCTAGAATATTGAACCTTTTCACAATATTTCTAATTTTCTGAGATTGTAAATTTGGAGTTTTCATGAGCTGTAAGCCATAATCATCTCAATTATGACAAATCACGCGGTTTGAACTATCTTTGTTTTGCATGTAATAAGTCTATCTCATATATTAAGGTTCACCTTTTAAGTTTCATTACTGAAATCAAATGAACTTTTTGCAACGATATTCTAATTTTTTGAGTTTCACCTATATATAAAATAACTATGAGCAACTTCAGAAAGCAGTTCTAAAGGGCCTGTCACATTGGCCGGACGGGATGCAAAAAGTATGTAAAAAGGACACAGCGGACGAAGAAAAATTTTCCATCCGTTGTGATCCGCCTCTCAAAAGTGACCGCAAATTTGCATAAAGAGAGCGGACAAACAATGGAAAGGAACAGATGGGGGGAGGACCGTAGCCAGGATGTAAAGTGGATTGCTCCACGGAAGCCTAGCGGATGTAAGCGGATGGTAGCATCTGCAAGGCTTCTGGGGGAGCACAGTGAAGCAGACGCACAGCGGAAGGAACGGATGCAGAGCGGATGCCCTGCGGATACAGTGGGATGCATCACGGAAGCCTAGCAGGATGCCTAGCGGATGCAAAGCGTTTTCACTGTGCATCGGGGAGGATGCACTGCGTCAGCCCCGCGGATATAAAAGGATGCAGCTCGCAAGCAGGTCACATTTCAGAGGGAAGATCTGCTGCCAGACAACAGCTCCAGCCAACAACCCATTGGGGAAGAAGAGGAAGCCTGTGCCATCTGCTGCCAGCCCTGGCAAGGACAGGGCCACCATCCCATCCCCTGGCCCTGACTTTGCTTCTGCTGGGGCTTCTGCTGCTTGGGCTGACTCCTGCTTGTGGTGCTGGTGCTTCGTGCTGGTGCTTACTTGCTGGGCGCTGTTGCCTGGTGCAGGCTGCGTTGGAGAGAGAAGGTGGAGAGCCTGGGCTACACTTCAGAGGTCCTCCTCGGGTGGTGGGAAGCACATGCACACCTGGAACGGGAAACTGCACCTGAAGGAAGCCTGGCCAGGCGCCGCGGCTCAAGCTCACCTACCGGGAGACCTACATGATGGCCAAGTGCAGCTTCTTGGAGGGTTGAGATCCGCGACCAAGGAGCAGCCCCTCTGTGCTACCTCGTCTCTCAGGAGCCCACAGAGAGCCAGTCCTCTTCTGGCCAAGAGTCAGCTCCTGTGTCAGGAAGGTATCTGTGGAGCGTCCCACGACGGAGACGGCCCGACAGCTGCACTCCCCGTGGCGGAGCCCGTGGAAGACCCCCTGACACAGTGGGACGCAAGGAGAGGGCACTCCCACAGAGACCAACCCACATCCACCCCAGCTCCACCTCCACAGAAAGCAGGCAGAGAGCCAGACCAGAGGGACAGAGCCACACTGTCCTGCTGGAGATCAGGGAGCACCATCAAAAGCAGCGTAGATCTCCTCTCTCAGCTGGTACACACCGACTAGCAACCATCCTCAAACCGCAAGCCCTTCCTCACCTACATCAACCAGACCCTCATGGACATGTACGAATCACAGTACCAGGTGAAATAAAGGAGTAGGATCACCGGTCTTCTGCACAACCCCTCCAGGCCCAGCTGAACGCTGTCTGACCACTCCAGGTTGCTGCTCCTCCACCCCAGGTGATGTCACAGCCCTTCCAAGGCTTTCCAACAGGCCCTCACTACCAAGGCTACAGCTACGAGGAGTTCCAGCAAGCCACAGGCAGCCCTTCCCAGTCCAGCCACAGGTTCATCGAACGCCACCCGATCACCGATGCCACAGAGCCACTTGATGCACAGAATGGCCACCCCGCCACGTGCCACAGATGGCCACCCAATGCCACAGATGCCACCGATGCCTCACCTCGCTCAGCTGCCAAGACCAGACAGCCCCACTACACTCCTCCTTCCTCCACCCCACAGCCAAGCCCGACCTCAGAATCTGTCATTCGTCCCTTGTTTTGGACTGACCCCCCATGTCCATGGAGGAAGGGGCTCTCACATCACCAGGACTGAGCCAGCTCTCTGAGAGCTTTCCTCCACACACCATCCCTTTGTCCTCCTTGGGCCAGGCACCCCAGGATGGTGCCTTAGACCAGCCTCCAGCAAGCAGCCACCCCTCCAAAGCACTTGGACCCTTCACCCCTGAGACTATGGGGCACGCCTCAGAGTGACTGAGGGAGAGATGTGCCAGAGACTGGGTTGCTACCTGTTGGACTTTATCTTTGCTTTGGGAACAACTTTACTTGGGCGTCACTGTTTGCTTTTTACAGGTTTGTTTATTAATGAAGTTTATCTTCTTGCTTTCACACACTTGGTTCAGTTCTTTTTAGTAAATAAAGTCTTGGTGGAGCAACTTTTAGGAAAATGGTTTAAGCCTTTTGCATGCTTGTTGGGATGGTGTAAGGATACAGTGGGATGGCAGAGATACCTGTGGGCTATGGGTAATAGCTGTGGGATAGATAAGCTCCAGTGCAAGCATAGTGGATTGTAATGGTCCACCCTCCCAGGTGCCCACACTTATGTCCCTTTATTATCATAACCAATGTAATACATTGATCCACACATTTCAACATAAACGTACTCTTTATAAATGCCGACTGTTCATTTGTCAGGCCACTCAACATACATGGCACAATCTCATCAGTGTGATGAGACAGGCTCAAGGAAGCATCCATTTAAGTATCTACCATTCCTGTCTTTGCCCACTCCCACTGCTTCCAGCTGAGGGGTTGCACCAGTTTTTCAGGAGGTTGCGCTGCTTCTTCCCTTGCAGTGAACTCTCTTGGGGCCTTGCAGCATCCACAGTTTCTATCAAGGTTTCGCGCCCTTGCCTCCATTCACCCAGGCTCCATGTCCCCATTTCCTTTGTTGGTGCGTGCCACGAGCCCTGTTCTGCGAACACTGCGTGAGTAGCGGGGTGGGCGCATGTAGGATTGTGCAGATGCAGCACAGCTTCACACTATGTTCCTCACGGTCTCTGGGCGATGCTGCATGCGTTGGTGAGAAGTACTGGAATCTGTTGGCCCAGATGCCGCAAAGCGTTCTCCACCACCCGCACTTGGCCTGAACAGCCTGTAGTTGAAGATCCTCTCTTCACGGGTGAGGCATCTGGAAGTGTAGGGCTTGCATGAGGTAGGTTCTGAGGGGAGAAGGCGTCATCCCCCACGAATGAAAGTAGGGCACATCTGTGGCTAATCGTTGGGCAGAGGGTCTGGATCTGGGAAGCCCATGATGAGGTTTGCGTTCCAGCCGCTCCCTTGAGGTCACTGGCGTTTGTATACCTGGCTATTCTTGAAGCTGAACCCGTTGCCTGAAAGATCGATGTACATGGAAAAAAAACTTGTAGTCAGCATTGACCATGGGCGAAGAGGATGATTGCTGAAGAAGCCCTTGTAGTTGTAAATAAGTGGACCGTGAGTTGGCTGCGAGCTTTGTCAGGCCACGTACTTGCTATCCTATGGCTCCAAGGTGTGGGGGAAGTTTCCACTTCTGATAACACTGCTTCTGCAACTTTCTTCCGCTTCTTTCAGTGAGGGCACGGAGGAAGCTCCTCCAGGTTTATTCTTCGATGATAGGCCCTTACCACTTCTCTGACCACAATCCTGATGGTGTTGTGTGGCACCCTCCAGGTGTCTTGCATGCTCCTGTTACGTGGTCCCACAGTCCAGGTGGCGCAGAGTCTAGTGCCACTTCAGCCAGGGTCCAGGGCTGGGCCGGAAGTTGTGGTGTTTTCCTTGGTCGAACCTGGGTCTCACGTAGCTCCACAACTTCGTCAAACGATGGCTGGCGGCATCCTCATGGAGTGCTGGAATGCATGAGTGTTCTTCGTTCTCTCAGCTCCACCATCAGCCTTGTTATACAGTCCAGTACCGGCTCTTCTTTGTGATCCATCTTGACCGAGACACTTTTGACGCCTCCTTTGTTCTTCGCGTTAGAACAGGTGAAAGAAGCCTGTAGAGGGCTTTCGCAGTGTTTTTGTAGTACGATGGCAAGCTAGCACAAAAGGAGTGTGTTACGATCCATGGTGGAGTGACTGGATATGCTGTGGAAGAGCAAGAGCCAGATGAAGGCTGAAGAGTCTGCACCGCAGGGCTGCCTGGACTGAAAGTGAAATCAGGTGATTTCCTCCCCCTTTTTATAGGAAATACATAGGTTTTCCGCTAGGGTGTCCTTTTGCATCCTCCAGGCATCCTGCAGACATCCTAAATATCCAAGATACGTCCCCTATACGAAACGTTTTTTCCATTTTAGTGCTTTGTATGCAAGCTGCATCCGCTTTTCAATCCTTTTCTAACATCCGTGCTACGAACACTGCGTGTCCATTCCACGTCCGTTTCACTCCCCTCCCTGTGTCCGTTTTCCACTGGAGTGGATGCAGTTGCGCGGATGCGCAGCGGATGCCTTAGTGTATATAGGCGACGCGTAACGGATGATAGAACGTATAAACGGATGTCCCATATGCGTTGCGGATGTATATTGGACCGTTGGATAACTTTTCCGCTCAAAAAGTTTTGTTCAGCTCAAAACTTTGTTGAGCGGTATGAAATGTCAGTCGACGGATGCTGGACGAATAGAGAGTATGGAAAAACGACACAGTGAGTACATTACGGATGTATGCGAGTTAACCAACGGATGGCAAGTGTTTCTCTCCGTTTTACATCCTCTTTCCATCCGCTGGTGCTGTGTGACAGGGGCTTAAATTCTGTAAGGCTTCCATCCATGTCAGTGAACAGAGGACTGCAGACTAAGGCACTTCTTCCTGGGAATGTGAAGGTGCAGAGTGGTCTTGGGAAGAGAAAAATTGCCTCATGCAATCCAATGACCTTTTTGCCTTTGAATCTGAAACACTGCCCTTGCAACTTTTGATAATTCCCTCAGGGTAACTATCAAAAGGGGAATGAGAGAGATGGGCAAGAGGACATCCTGTTTCCTGAAGCCCATCTTTGAAACATTGCACATCACTACAACTAGTTAAGATGATCAAAAAGGTTCAAAAAGAAATTCAAAAGTAGATTAAAGCAGCAAATATAAAAGACAGTCCATCATCTATTTATATGTTACTAAAACTCTTCTTCTCTTCTTCTTCTTGAAGATCTTAAGTCATTGCACTCCCACAACTTCTGAGGGCAAGCTGTTCCATTGGTTGATTGTTCTCACTGTCAGAAAATTTCTCCTTATTTCCGGGTTAAATCTCTCCTTGTTCAGTTTCCATCCATTATTCCTTGTCTGGTCTTTGGGTGCTTTAGAAAATAGCTTGAATCCTTCCTCTCTGTGGCAGCCCCTCAAATATTGGAAGACTGCTATCATGCCTCCCTCTTGTGTCTCAGCTGGGTGAAATGATGCAATGCCCCTGCAGTCAGCCATGGTCACGTGATGCTCATTTTCAACACTCCCTGAAAGTTTCCCTTGAGTCACTGGGAAAGCCAGAAGGAACATGTTCAGTGTTCTTCCTGCAAGCTTTCCACAAGCAAAAAAACTACATATAATCCAAAGTACCGAAAAGTATAGTAGAACTGCAGAACTGAATTATTTTTATGAGAATATGGGTGGGGGGAATAAAATAAATCTAGCAGATTGGGAGGACCAAGGAAATAAAGGAAAAGATAGCTATCAGTATATCGTATACCAGGAGTTCCCAAACCCCAGGCCACAGACTGGCACACACCTGCAACCTGCCAGGAACCAGGCTGTGCAAGTGAGCAAAGCCCTATCTACTCATGCACAAGATCCAGGCCGCACATGAAACCACACACCCTTGGTCTGTGGAAAAACTGCTCTCCAAGGAACCGGTTCCTGGCACCCAAAAGGTTGGAGTCATAAATGATTGTACAAAAGGAAAGGCTAATGTATTCAGTCGGTCTACTACGAAGTAAGGATACATTGAGTTACCTATTACCTATTTCCGCTGGTAAAGCTTTGAGCACATATTTAAAGCCTTTGGTTTGAAACATCCTATAATGTCCACTCAAACCAAGTAAAACACCATTGTGTGGTGGCGGCGCAGTAGTTAGAATGGAGTACTTCAGGCTGCTGACTGCTGATTGCCAGAAGTTTGGCAGTTCGAATCTCAAGGTTGTCTCAGCCTTCTGAGGGTCCGTAAAATATAAGTCTAAGTGCTATTGCTATTGTTTGCCAGTTATAGCTGCTTTTTGCAAGATGGGTGGCTATATAAATTTGATTAATAACTATTTAAAAAAAACAAAATATTGCTCCTGAATGGGGAAAACATGACATTTTCTTAAATATAGGCAGTCCGTCTGTTAAGAATGGATTCTGTTTCCTTTGTCTTTAACCCAAATTTGTGTTAAAGTTGGAACTTGTACTTTTAAACAGGCTGTATATTACCAAAAATGGGGGGACATTGTTCTCTTTTCTGGAAGCCTACAAAACACTACCTTTTATTTAGGAGCTCAGCTCAGCATATATAATGCTTCCTCACCTCAGAATTAATCTGTGGAATAACTTGCAAAAGAGTAAATACCCCAAAGCCATCCAGAGAGTGACTTTTGTGTGACTGGGCTGGATTGGATTCGACCATAAATCTCCCTGGACCTAGTCCAACATTCTACCTTCACTACATTACCTATCTGTCTGCTTCACATTTATATTATACACTTACAGGCCACTTTTTCCCCCAATTGTGTTTTCTCAATGCAGCTGCCAACATATAAACAATGATAAATAACTTTAAAATCAACATATAGTAAAGTATATGTATTTACTGTATGCTCAACAAAATACAACAAATTAATAAATTAGACACAGTGCAAAATCTAATTTATTAAATTTGTGTCAAATCTTTGGTACCGATGCTCAAAGCCAGGCATATAGTCTTCCCTCCTTCGAGCTTTCTCCATCTTGTAATAACAAACCTCTTCAAGAGATTGACCCAAAAACACTGAGTGAATCTCCCTGCTCTTTGTCTAATATCTTAATTGTTCTACCATCCTGGCTCTAAAAATTAGAACACAGAACATATCAAAGGAAAACAATAAGATATTACTACAATAATTAATTGTTCCCAATTTTATTGCCTTTGGATATCTTCCTTGGTTCCTCTTTGTGAGCCACAAATCATTAGTATTGGACTAATATAAAGCACATCCTGGGTAATGGAGTAGATCCTGGAATTTAGACACTGTTGACTGATTGTTTATATGCATTATGATTGGAGCCAACTCCTAGCAACTGCCTAAATATTTCTTCCTTAGAATGATCTGTTCCCAGCCTAAACAATCTTCCAGTCTTCTAACAGTGCAGTGCGCTCATGTCCTCTCACCTCTAGGAGGTAAATAGATCAGGAAACTGACTGCACGTAAAGACTATACTTTATTAAGATGGACTACAGTAACAATATGTCTTGCAAATCCAATTGTACTTTCCCTTCTTTTACTTCAGAATTGCGGGGGAGGAGAGCTAGTCTGAATCTTTTTCTAATACTTTTCTGCCTCCCTAGGCTTTATACAGATGGATTTTGATAGACTTGAAGACTGGACCCTGCCTAACAAAANAAGAAAAACCAAAAATACACATATAGACTGGGTGAAACCAGGCTTAATAGCAGTAACTGTGAGAGGGATCTTGGAGTCTCAGTGGACAACCAATTAAATATGAGCCAGCAGTGTACAGTGGCAGCCAAAAAAGCCAATCCATTCCTAAATTGCATTAACAGAAGTATATAATCAAGATCAAGCGTACTAAGCCTTAGTAAGACCACACCGAGAGTACTGCATCCAGATTTGGTCACCACACTATGAAAAAGATGTTGAGACTCTAGAAGCAGTGCAAAGAAGAGCAACCAATATGATTAGGGGACTGGAGGCTAAAACAAAAAAATATGGTTGTAGGAACTGGGCCTGGCTAGTCTAGCAAAGAGAAGGACCAGGGGAGACATGATAGCAGTCTTCCAATATTTGAGGGGCTGCCAAAGAGAAGATGGGATCAAGCTATTTTCCAAAGCACCTGAAGTCCAGACAAAGAATAATAGAAGGAAACTGAACAAGGAGCTATTCAACCTGGAAAGAAGGAGGATTTTTTTTGACAGTGGGAACAATCAACCAATGGAACAGCTTACCTTCAGAAGTTGTGAGAGCTTCATCACTGGAAGCTTTCAAGAAGAGACTGGACTGTTATCAATCAGAAATGGTGTAGATAGGGTCTGCTTGGGCTGGGGGTTGGACTAGATGACCTTTAAAACTCTGTTAATCTGTATCTATTCTTACTTGTAGGCAAACAGAATATGAGAACAGGGAGGAGGAAGGAATATTTGATACACATGACTCTATTTTACAAGCATGTGTTATATAATTTATTTCCTTTTGATATATTTGTTGGGTTTAGTGGGAAAGTTGCTAGGGAAAGCATTTTGTCGGATACTGTAGATGGTGGAAATGAGGACTATGAAGCCACTACACAGAAAGTAGTAGTGGAGCAAGGATTCCAAGGATTTCTGACAATATGATTTGAAATCACTAAATTTGTATTTCTCCTGGCTCAGCCATTCCACTATAGGATGACCTTTTACTTCTGGAATCAGGTCAATTTAAAGGTATTAAAAGAAAAATAGTAGACTATGAAGGTATAGTATTGATTTCCAGATATCAGACACAATATGTTTAATGGCTTGTCACAATTTTGGAACAATTTAAAAGAAATATTGGGTATTATGTATACTCCAGAAATATTGGGTATTATGTATACTCCAGATTAAATCGGTAAAAAGGCATGCATTATTTCTCTTGCAAGAACTATATAATCTATCTAGCTCTGCAAGGAATTGACTAAAATGAGGCAATATCAGAATATTTCCTTAAATAGTAGCAGGTAGCAAAATTTAAATCAAATCTGAAAGTATAATTAAAACATAGCAGATAAGAATCAAATATATAATTATGATTCATGTATAATATTTTGTTGTTGTTAGTTGTGAAGTTGTGTCTGACCCATCGTGACCTAATGGGCAACATTCCTTCAGGCCTTCCTGTCCTCTACCATCCGCCGGAGTCAATTTAAGCTCACAGTGACTGTTTCAGTGACTCCATCCAGCCACCACCTTCTCCGCCGTCCCTTCTTCTTCTATTGCCCTTCTATTGCCCTCAATCTTTCCCAGCATTAGGTTCTTCTTCTCCAGTGAGTCCTTCCTTATCATTAGGTGGCCAAAGTATTTGAGTTTCACCTTCAGGATTCAGCCTTCTAAAGAGCAGTCAGAGTTGATTTCCTCTAGAACTGATTGGTTTGATTGCCTTGTAGTCCAAGGGACTCGCAGGAGTCTTCTCCAGCACCATAGTTCAAAGGCCTCCATTCTTTGGTGCTCAGCCTTCCTTATGGTCCAACTTTCACAACCATGCATTGCAATTGGGAAAACCATAGCCTTGAT
Source organism: Laticauda laticaudata (assembly GCA_004320025.1). NCBI lineage: Eukaryota > Metazoa > Chordata > Lepidosauria > Squamata > Elapidae > Laticauda > Laticauda laticaudata. The sequence goes on along the minus strand of BHFT01035037.1, from coordinate 3,443 downwards.
TATAGACACTTTTGTTGGTGATGTCTCTACGTTTTAGTATACTGTCTAGATTTGCCATAGCTTTCCTCCCTAGGAAAGCGTCTTTTAATTTCTTGGCTGTACTTCCAATCTGAGGTGACCTTGGAGCCCAGGAAAATAAAATCTGTCACTACCTCCATTTCTTCCTCATCTATTTCCAGGAATTAAGAGGGCCAACTGCCATTATTTTAGTTTCCTTAATGTTGAGTTTCAAACCAACTTTTGCAGTCTCCTGTAGAAGTAGAAGTATTATGCAGCACTGCATTCTAACCACTGTGCCCCCGTGGCTCTTATAATACTACATTATTTCACAGAGATATGAATAGATCCAGGCTGGATAAGGCTGACATAAGAGACAGTTATTCCCAGAGTTGATGCTATTTGGGGAAGTCTTTTTGCATCTAAATTATGAATAAAACGAAGTAATAAACTCAACTTATGAATACATACAAAATGCAGCATGGAAGAATTTTAAAATCCAGAAATAAACCAGAAATAATTCCCTAAAAACATTTTTGGTATCTTTATGATTTTATGTATTTATAAATAAAACTCATGTTATTCGAGGTACTTTAAATATAATGTCATAACTGTAACATTTATCTTTTATTCATACTGATTTAATGGGGCAGAAAGCAAATACAAGTATATGCTTTATTCCAGTTAATAATGGACAGTACCTTTATTTCTTGAATGTTCGGGACTCCTTTCTGGCTGAAATTGAAACAAAGAGAAAAGCAATAATTACTTCATTTGTACTCTTTATAAATAAATTATGTTAATAAATATGTTTTTAAAAATTGTGGTATTAATTTTTCTGAACTCATCAGGATTAGATCACTTTAACAATATGTAAAAAACATATGTAAAAAACATTGTACTGACCTAGTATGCATAATCCATTCCCATTAGAGTTTTTTGAATACTTTCTTGGAGTGGAACATCTTAGTCTATAGTAGCAAAAATGCTATGGTAACACTTTTTTTTTCAATTAATAGATATTTTTAACAGGTATAAATTTTCATGAGTAACTAATGAAATGAGCTGCAGTTCACCAAAAATGTGTGTCTTTTTGTAAAAGTGATTTTTTTAAAAAGAAATGTTCTAAGGCTGAATCAATGAATGAAGGAACAGATCAGAAGTTGCAGAAAACTCACACCTATGAGTTCAGGATCTGTTCTTCCTCGTCTCACCCTATGGCAGCTCCTCTGGGGTGGCGGGGCTGTGAGTGTGAATTGCTGCTCCCTCACACCAGCAGTGGCAGGAGCAGCAGGTGGGGCAATTGACCATCCAGCCAGCAAATGCTGTCCCACTGCCCTGTGCACTAGAGCCAGCCAGGTGCTCCGGACCGCAGATGCCATGGCTGGAAGGTTGGATCTGTGCAAGAAGCCCACTTGGGCAGGGGTGGGATTCAAATTTGTAACAACCGATTCTGTGGATGTCGCTTAGGTGGTAGGCGTGGCTTGGTGGTCATGTGACTGGATGGATATGGCTTGGTGGTCATGTTATTGGCTGGGTGGGACCAATTCAATATTACTCATTTCAAGGTACGCATCTCCTTGTCTGGCCTCTCATTACTGTGGGGATGCTGCAACAGTCATAAGTGTGAAAAATGGTCATAAGTCACTTTTTTCAGTGCCATTGTCACTTTGAATGGTCACTCCACACAAGCAAAGCAGAGGTGATATTCAGCAGGTTCTGACCAGTTCTGGAGAACTAATAGCAGAAATTTTGAGTAGTTTGGAGAACCGGCAAAAACCCCTCTAACTGGAGATTTCACAGTATCCTTCCCCTGCCATGCCCACCAAGCCATGCCCACAGAACCAGCAGTGAAAAAAATTGAATCCCATCACTGAAGCAAAGTACCAGCAAAGGAGGGGAAAAAAACTCCAGAGAAGTTCCAGAGACAGGAACTCTATTCCTGCCAAGAATGTAAAAAAGGGTTAACGGAGAGGCAGTTTCTGCAAGCAACACCAGAATGTTTCCTTCCTGCCTTCCTTACAGGATTAGGCCAGTAATTTCTTCTAACAACCGGTTCTCTGAACGACTTAGAATGTTAACAACTGGTTCTAGCGAATAGGTGCAAACTGGTCGAATCCCACCCCTGCACTTGGGCAGGGAGGGAGAGAAGCCCTGGCCTGCCCATCTTGGCTGGCAGCTCTGCTGGGAAAATGATTTTCTGGTTTCTGGCATGCATGCGCACTGGCCAGCTTGTCTTCATGCACACATGCATGCCAGAAACTGAAAGACCAGGTGGCCAGCACACTTGCGTGCTCTGGAAACCAGAAGATCACCTTCCTGGAGCACACATGCACACTGGTGGCTGTTCTTTTGGTTTTTGGCAAGCATGCATGTGTGAAAAACAGCTGACCGGTGTGACAAAACCTGGAAGAGCAATGGGCAATGGCTTGTGTGCCTGGAGAGATGGCTCTTCATGCCTCTTCTGGCATGTGTGCCATAGGTTCTCCATCACAGCTATAGGCAATATTTCTTATTTAAGAAATATTGCATCAGCTTGACTAAGATCTCTAAATCACACTTCTATCCTGGATCTATTTTTTAACTCCTCCATAATTCAAATCATTGACTTCAAAGGAACCCACTAAAAAAAGAAGCAATTTACCATGGATTTTTCATGGTAAACCAATGCAAAATATGTAGTGGAACAACTTATAAAATGTCACACATATACTCAACCTAAAACCTCATTTATAAAATAATAGGTTTGCCCAAATGTACAATATCTGTGTTTAGTTCCACTTATTATGGTCTTTGCCTCTAGTCTAACACTCTCTGTGTTTCAACGCATGGTCACATATGCTTATATCTGAGCTGATATTATATTCTTAACCATTAATGAAGTATATATGTTGCAATTCACTGAATTAAAATGTGATTGTGGTTTGCTATAATATTCAAATCCAGTCACTATTTTCCAGAACAACTAAATAAACTTACAAATTGTAAATATAAAGATACATCATTCACTTGCACTGTTATGATTTTTAATCATTACAAATATTTGGGAAATTATTTCAAGGACTGGCATATGTACTTTTAATAAGCCCACACTTTGTTCACCCTCTGTTAATTAGCTATTGGTCTTTGAAGAGTAAAAGGTAGTCATATGAGCAACATCTTTCTTGATTGCAACACAGAGGATTTAGAAAACAATTTGAAGAATTGCTTTCTGAATCCTTTTGCTAGAATCAAGAAAGATCTTGTTCATATGACTAGCCCTGGAGCTCATTGTTGTTCATTATTTTAATCTTTAATCTAAAATAATTTGGTCCGCAGTTTACTAAAGCCCCTGTCACACAGCACCAACAGATGGAAAGAAGATGTAAAGTGGAGAGAAACACTTGCCATCCATTGGTTAACGCGATGCATCCGTTCTGTACTCACTGCGTCCGTTTTTCATACTC
>BHFT01035034.1:0-29027 GCA_004320025.1 Laticauda laticaudata | reverse complement strand
GATGGAACATTTTTCTCGTCCGCTGTGTTCTTTTTACAAACGTTTTGCATCCATTGGGCAGTGTGACAGGGCCTTTAATAACTGCAGTGATTTATTCAACAATTGTGATAAGAAAGATCGTAAAATGAGGCAATATTCACTTAACAGATGATTTGCTTAGTAACAAAATTCTGGGCTCAGTTGTCGTAAGATAGGGACTACCTATAATCAATATTTTTGGTTGAATTCCAAATATTACATAGATGAAACAATTACTAAACATCTCTTATGGAATTTTATTGACTAAGTTGATCTGGACAATTTTGTTAGCCCTTGTGTTATGCTACGCTCTAATTTTTACAGGAGTGTATAAACAAGTGAAAATAGGAAATCCACTACTTTTGAAAACCAACAAATATCTTGCCAACATTTTGGAAATATATTGCTTTCTTGAAAAACAGAAAGAAGATAAAGGAAGTGCAAGAAGTGGGAAACTGACTTCCAAAGATGTTCTTATATCTCTAGGAGAAGATTACCCTTGTAGAATAATTCTTTCATGCCACATTGCAAATTGCTTTTTGATACAAATTTTAAATTACCGAAACAGCTATCTAGTAGGGCTTTTAGGAAAGTTTTCATTGCGTTTACAATTCATTAGATTCTGGCCATTGTTACCTGAAGAACTGTATTTTAAAAGGATGCTGAGTTAAATAATGGAAGGGTTGGAGTAGGATTAGGGTGATATATATAGTGTAGAGATTAATAGATTTTATATATTAGTTAGAATAAAACCTTGTGTCGAATATATGTAGTGATCGGATTAAGAGTTCTTATTATTTTACTATAACAAGTATCCTAAATACTAATCATTAATGTTATGAGCAGTTGTGGTATCTTATTAAGTTATTTAAGCTACCCAATTGCCAAGAAAAAATTAGAAGAATATAGTAATATACTCTCAAGACCTTTATTGTATTGGAGGACTTTTCAAAAATATGGGTTGGTTACAGAGTACATTACCTTAACTTGTCTGGATTGACTTCCTTTATGGAAATCCAAAAACCAAGATTTTTTAGATCTAAAGTCAGTAACTTAATTGTTCAAAAACCCAATTGTGTCACTCAGAAATACAATGAACATCAAGTACTCTGCTTCTAGTGAGCATCAATAGACTAGCACAGAGAAACACAACTTTTAGTTTGAAAACATGCAATAGTTACACATTTATATTCAATGGAATCCAAAAGAATTACCAAATCTTTATTATTCTCATTATGGCTAAAAGTATTAAATGCAATTGTATATGAATCTCATGGTGATGTAAATTATACTGTTAATGCACATTTTGTTGCATAATCTGAAACTATCATTTACGTAATGCATATTTTTCCTCCGGATAAGGTAAAAATATAAAGATTACAAGAATTGATTTCATTTTTGATGTATTAACTAACTTAATGTTTTGTCTTCAAGGGCCGTCTCTACAAGTCCAAACAGTCAGACCAATAAAATGAACACCATTATTTACCAGAAACAATTCCAATCAGCAGCTGTGAGAATGACTCAACCATTTCCTCCTCAGTTTGCACCACAGGTGGGCAGCAGCTGGTTTTCTGCAATGGGATGGGATATTCATTAACTTAATTAAACTAACGAATTTTTAATTAAGACTTCCTGGATCCTGAAATAACTCAGATACTTTATTCAGTATGCTTTCCAAATGACAATTAATGTGAGTGTTTTAGTATCAAGAGGAAAGTATTTTGTTTTCAGTTAAATCTATGCTTGTGAAATTGAGAAATTGGACCGCAAACAGATGACCACAGACTTCCCCACATGGCTCTCATTATAATCCAAGGTTAATCATTTGAAGGGAGAAGGATAAAATAGCCTGTCAGAGAAGGGCTTCATGCAACTGTTTACAACATAACGTACTTAGAATGTCTCCTGTGCAGAAAGAATAGGAATTATCAGAGAGCAAAGATCTCTTTGCATAACCTCCAACATTTCACTCAGATTGTACAGAAACTCATAGTGATTATTTAGCCCCTAGTCGGTTACATGAAATGCAGCTGTGAACTAAATTTCTAAAATAGCTATAGTTGGCAGGAAAAAAAACCCTACACCAATCCCTCTTTAAAAGAATGCAAATGCTGTAAAGCTTCTGATAGGGAGAGATGAGGTGTATACTTTTGACTTGAGACTGCCTTGGATATTGCATATGAAATTTGCAGCTGCTGGATATTGCGTAGAGGCATTAATCAACATTCTAACATTTCCTGCATCTTGATATATTTGAGGATGTCCTTCTGTTCTCCCCTCTTGGTCCCTGATGTGCTACTACAGTTTTTAAGCACGTTATCCTTAAAATTTTCCCATGTTGAATTTCCCAAACGCAGCCAACCTTAACAGAAAAAGTGAACCCACTACTTGGCACTGTTAAATAACAGAGGCATGCTTCCTGCAGAAAAGCCACCATATGATCAGGTTGGCAGTTTGCTAACAGCTAAATGTCTCTCTTTGTTGTTGTTTTTTTCCCCCACTTAGATCCTCTCTCAGCCTAACCTGGTCCCTCCATTGGTAAGAGCCCCACATACTAACACCTTCCCAGCACCTGTTCAGAGGCCGCCAGTGGCACTGGCTAGTCAGATGCCACCTCAGATGACCACAGGTCTTTTGAGCCACCCTCGTTTGCCACATATGGCGAGGGGTCCTTGTGGATCATTCTCTGGAGTCAGAGGCAATCAGGCCCAGGCTGCGATGAAGGCTGAACAAGACATAAAGGTTAGTATTTTTGAATGGCCATGCTGTGTTAACCACAGTACAGTCTTAACCACTTGCAAGGCAAGATACTATTCTTTGTTTAAGATGCAGATTTCCCTCTGAAGTGGCCAAATAGAAATAGTAGAACCCTTCACTAAGCTTCCAGCAATAGATTAAGTTCACCTACTTATTTGTAATGCAGTCTAAGATCTGGTCAATTGTATTCATTCTCTGTGTTTTTCTTTCTTCAAGTCTAAAACTCAAGCAAAACCACCCATAGCTGCATTTCACTCCATAAAATTGGTAGCACTTGGAGACTCTTTTCAATGAAACCTTTTTCCCTTAAAATTGAGCTGTTTTGCAAAGTCCATGTGGGGATGTCATAAAAGCAGAAAGAATCTAAAATCAGTGAACTTATGTGGTTGAAAGTGATGGCATCACTTGCTTAATCTTTTCCATTATTTTCATTCATGAAAGAAAGTGTTAATCTGAGAAAAGTGAGACCACTTAATTTATCAAAAAAATTATCAAAAAAACAAAAAATCTTCATGTTACCCTGTTTTATCCAAGCCCCAGTTGGTGGGTTTTGAGTTTATAAATTAATCTTAAGTAACTTTTAATTGTATTATGCACATGCTATTCTGTTTTCAAAACAGCATTGGTTCCCAGGGAAAAGCATAGAATTGTGTATTGTTAGTAAAAAGAACAAAGGGGTTGGGTGGCACAGTAGTTAGACTGCAGTACTGCAGGCTATTTCTGCTGCCTGCCGGCTGCCTGCAATTCAGCAGTTCAATTCTCACCAGCTCAAGGATGACTCAGCCTTGTTGGGGGCAATATGCTGACTCTGCAAACCGCTTAGAGAGGGCTGTAAAGCACAGTGAAGCGGTATATAAGTCCAAGTGTTATTGCTATTGCTAAATGAATGTTAGATTACTAAAACTGGAATAAATACAGTTACTTAGAACCAGTATCATAAATGTGCTGGTTGGCTACAAAAGAAAAAGGATACACATTTTGTACCAGGCAAGTTTGCCAAGGACCCTTTTTGGGAGGGGTTTTTGGTATAAAAGTTAGAGGCATATTATGGCCCCATTGTGTCCCTTAACACTACACACACAAGCTGTAAGCTACTTTCTTTGCCCCATCTATTCTGAGACCACAGAAGAGCTGTTAAGTATACTTTCTGTGCCTTTTGTACCAAATAATTCCAGACAAATAAAACTTTAAATACTTATTTCAGAACTTGGTTCATGGATAGATGTCTCTTTTAGTAGTCTTACTGTCCTTATAATGATGAATTTATAGTATCCAAGGGGAGAAACATTTGAAGAAAGTATTAACTTACTGTCTGTGATAAATATTCTGGTCACTTTGTGCAATAAAATGGCTATTTTCATACTGTATGAAAACCATTTAATATTATATATCTTATCTGGTAATTTAAATTACTATTTGTGATAACAGTACTCAAAATTATCACTGAACCTCCTAATTCTTGTGTTACTATTAGTAGAATTTAGATATAAGTGAAACAGTGCTGGTGAGAAATATCAATAGGAGTTGAAGGCCATAGAATGAAAGGCAACTATCATAAGCATATAAAAGAAATTCCCAAAAGATGATACTAGATTCCAGTTTTGAAAAGTATTCGTGGGTTGTTGTTGTTTAAAAAAAACAACCTTAATGAGCAGAATAAATATCTATGGTTGTTTTGGACTGTTTTGTTTAATGTCACAATCCTTTTTTATTAAGGCAAAACAGAGAGCAGAAGTCATTCAGTCAACACAGAGATTTTTCTCTGAGCAGCAGCAGAGCAAGCCACCTGGAGGCAAAATACAGAAAGTGGGTGACAGTGGGAATAAAGCTCCAGAGGTAGTGACAGACTCCACTTCTGGAATCTGTCAAGACAAAGTGGAAGAGAAACAGAATGCTACAACAGCACCCAAGCCTATTAGAACTGGTCCAATCAAACCTCAGGCCATCAAGACAGAAGAAACAAAATCATAAAATGATGTGTCTACATACAAATATGAAGAGTGAAATGACAGCCAAGCAACCTTTAGCCCAGAAAGGGCAAATCATACCTGTTCAAAGCTATGGGTAGCAAAAACAGAAACAGATGTGATCAGCTGTGAGTGCTAAAGATCTGGAATCGCGGGATTTTTCTATGGGACATTTTGTATGCCATTGCATGAATGAATATGATCAATCAGAATTGAAGCACCTGTCTGCTTTTTCAGTGGTGCAAAACTAAATAATGATCCTGAGGCATTTTATTAGCCAAAGGCAAACATTCTTCTTTTTGCTGCTGATTTTTTTAGAGAAGAAGGGCAGATCGGAGAAGACCATGCTGGGCTAGAACGCTGGGTTTGATTTTGGGCTGCTCATGTTCAAATATGATGTTCTTTCAGAATGGAGCAGGAGAATTTATGACCATGAATAAAGTCATAAAGAGCAGCTTAATCACTCCCCACTTTTCCCTACTTCCCATTACACATTATTTCATTTTGTAAATGTTTGATGTCAGATTTCCAAGAAAGGCAGGAGGTGGCTGCTACTGCAGTTTGATTATGGTGCTGAATTTAACTGAAAAAAAAAAAGATATTAATTGCTTCTCGTGTTAAGATAATATCAGGAGGGCAGTTTTGGGAGTCTCCCTTTTATATTGCCAGTTACATTGAGCTACAATGAGACAGTGCTGGAGAAGAAAGCCTTTGGCCTTGAAATGCTTCTCAATTTATGAGTATAAAGCAGCAAGCATTTGATTTTGGGCCACAAAAACAGATATTTATATCAGAGCTGCATCACACTTTCTTTCTGCTCATTGTGCTGGAAAATAGAATCAAGTCAAATAATGCCTTCTTAATTGTATCCTTTAATAGTATAGCTGTAGGAAAAGTACTGTATGATAACTTCTGTGAATGTAAAATATCTCATTCCTGCTTACAATATGTAGTTGTGACTGTGCTATAGCAAAGCTATAAAATGAAGTTATTCAGACTTTTCAAGTCACTTGGAGGGCACCACATGGCACATCATACCAAACTATTTTCTCTGACAATTTTCCCAACCCCTTTCTGGAATAAAGAATGAATCAAAAACAGTATAATGTGTATAATTTTGTTCAGATGATGGCAAAATCTGGAAAAGTCTGTTGCTGCTATTGATGCCTAGTGAAATGCTGTTGGTTATCTTTTTTATATAAATATTATAATTTGCATTTTTTTGGAAATTTAGCTGTGATGTCAGCTTTGGGGAAAGATATCCACTTGTACTGTGATTTGGCATTGTACAGAAATTAACAGCCATATTGGTCTAGAAAAGTTTAAACTTTTTTTTCCATTTGTACAGGGGTAATGCACTGTATTAAATATGTAAGGTCTTATTTACATGGGTTTGATTACAGAAACTAATAAAATATTCTCTACATAAAATATTGGTTCATGTTTTGTACTTAAATTTTGTCCCAATAAGTCATGAACTTAAAATCCTTGTTTTGGGAAACTATCTCTTTTACCAATTCTGTTCTTACAAGTCTAATTCCAAAGAGGAGAAACTCAAGACAACTCCCTCATGTGATAAATCAGAAAATTATGCAGAATTCTAAAGGGATCTTAAAAATGGGCACATAAGCATACTGAGATCACTTTGGTACAGAAAACTTCCCACTTAAGTATCCTTGCATAAAAGGATTTCAGCATGGCATGCAGCACAACCAATTTTGTGTAAGATAGCTTCATAGAGACCCAATCTTCTTTTTTACTTCATTTGATATAGTTGAATTGAATTATGCAATTACCTTTTTAAAAAAATCTATATCCTAACATTCAACTAATTCTCAGAACTGAATACCAGTAATAAAAAATAGAATTGTGGGGAAAATTAAAACATGATAAATCAGAATAGTAAAAAAAAAAAATCAAAGTACAAAAGTATTTAGTGAGACCATATAGGTCAAAAAGTGTTTCGTTTAGTGGTAAAATCTAACCCACTTAAGCAGCAGTTGCACAGTCAGGATTCCAGTCAGTGCTACCACCAAGGCCTTCCTCATAATGGCTGTATTTGTAAAGGGCACTTACTGAATACTTTTAAGTTCACTGGAAGCATGCATACACACAGTTTTTTTAGGTATTCCGATTCTTAGAGCATATGAAGAAGTGTTATTTTGGAGCTCATGGCCAAACTTGTACTAATTCACAGAGAAAAAGTAAAAATAGCATCCAGATCCAGAGGTTGACTTTGATGCATTTAGAAAGGGGTAGGTAGCACCTTCGAGCATGTATTGAAAATTCCTGGCACGAACAGACTTTTAATTGGTCTCTTCTTCCATTCCTTGTGTCTGATTTTCAGAGTCTGCCTGGACAAACCCCTGCAGTATTCTTGGCAACGCTTTTTAAAAGTGGTTGCTTCCTCCTTCCTAGAGCTGAGAGAAAGTGACTGGTCCAAGATGTAGTTGGCATTGTGCCTAATGCAGGACTAGAATTCACATACTCCTGGTTTCTATCCACTGCATCAAACTGGTTTGAGTGATATTTGGCCGCTGTCAAGTATTCTCTCCTATAGTCATGAGCGCCCACTGTCACTCCAGTCTCTGGAAATCTAATTCCTTGGTTGTGGATAAGGTTGTTTGGAAAAGAAAGTGGAGCATTTACATTCACAAGCTCTGTTGAATTAAACAATTGTACTTCTACAGCAGTATATATTTCTCTGGAACTCTTATGACATTAGGCATCGGATGTCTGCTAGTAAAAGGGATTGCAAAGCAAGCAAACAGCAGAAATAAGTATTTGCCTAGGCACAAAGACCGCTTAGGAATATGATACATACAATGGGGTAACTTAAGTCTGAAATTTAGGTGTGAGAGTACTATTAAAACACTGCATCTAACTTCAGTATGTAAGCAAATTAACGTGTCTTAACGCATCTTGACGTATCTCAAATACACACAATTCATTGCAACATAATTCCTAGCAAATATCTGCAATTTTAGAAAACCATTGCAAAAGAAAGGTGTTGTCTTGAAGGCCCAGAGGTAACTTATATGTGAGAACCAAGAACTTGTAGATGAGCCTGCCAGAAAAGTGGTAACTGCGGTTTCTTGTTTTCAGCTGAGGAATTGTGAGGAGCAGTATAGATATGTCATGAGAATTGTTTGAATTTCCATTTGTCAAGCAAGGAGTGCTATTAAATTGCATGGTATGACAAATGGCAGAAACCTTAAGGCCCTCCTGAATACTAACATTCTTTTAGTCAAAAGGCAAATTTTAATCAGAAAGCCTTTTGAAATATTCATGCATATATGATTAAATGATGCTTATATGATAAAGTAAAAAAGAACAAAGCAAAATACTGCACCTCAGATTGCTGAAAGTTAGATTAGTTGTAGTTGTAAAGACTTGAACAAATTTATTTGCAGTTATTCAAGAGTATAGATAGTCCTTATTTAGCAACTTCCCCCTTTAATGACCAAAGTTACAATGCAATTTTTCAAAGATGAAAAGTACCTTTGTGACCAAATCCTTGTATTCACAACCTTCAGAAGTCTGCAAAGCAAAACAGCAGATCACAAGCACAGTCATGGCTACTCTTAGTGAACATTTGTTTAATGACCAAGTTATGAGCCCCAGTTGTGGTTGCCAAATTAGGATTATGTACCCAAGAGCTGTGATGGCGCAGTGGTTAGAATGCAGTATTGCAGACTATGCTGACAACCAACTGAACGGCAGTTCGAATCCCACCAGGTTCAAGGTTGAACTCAGCCTTCCATCCTTCCAAGGTGGGTAAAATGAGGACCCAGATTGTTGGGGGCAATAAGCTGACTATGTAAACCACTTAAAGAGGGCTGTGAAGCTCTGAAGCGGTATTATATATAAGTCTAAGTGCTATTGCTATCTAGACTATAGAATTACTGGATCCAGGAATAAAGCTGATAAATACCATAAAGGACAACTTTTGCATTCACCCCACACACCAACCTTAATTCAAGAAGCAGCATTGTATGCCATAGCGCTTCTCTTTTGTTCGATCCATCTCCACGATGATGCTTAAGCACTCAGATCAGCCAGTCCAAAGCAGCAGGATGAAGAAAGCCAAGCTTCCATAGCAAGGGGCGAAGAGTGAAATGAAACAAAGCAAGTGATTGGATGAATTTGCAGACTTTTTAGCTCAAGCAAAAGTTTTGATATTCTTGGCATATGGTCTATTAGTCAGAGAAGGCCAGATAACTCTCTGCCAGAGAAGGTATGGGAGTTCGATCGATTTGGGCTAGTTGTTCTACATAAGGTGGCAAACCCCGTTCCCTGGGATATAGAGCAACAAGCACGGCTGGTATGTTGTTAGAGAATCGGTGACCACTTTCATTTTGCAAGTAACTGGAGGAAATGGATGATGAATAGATAGCATAATGTTTTGGTATAGAAGGAACACAATGTCTGCACTGCCCTGCAGAGTCTAAATCCTTTGCGTTGAGGGAGTAAACAATGCAGTTCTCAGGCATCAGTTGGTGCTCAGATAGATTAATTGCCTCCTGCACAGGAGCTTTGGAAAGTACAGCCCAGCTACCTAGCAAAGGCTTGGTCCTACTTGCTTCTGTTTGAGCTGAGAGCCATAAAGGGTGAGAATGGACACATGATTCAAGACTGGCAGTGTTTTGGTTTTCTTGGCAGTAGACTGGAGAGTTTATGTTCATGAGATGTGGGCATAAGTTCTCATCACTGGTGGAAAAGTTCTGGTTCTCCAGGAGACACCGCATGTAACTCTGATTGCAGGGACAAGGCAGCCTTTGGTGAGATCTTACCGAGTGGACTATATAATTGCAAGGCAATCCTTTACTAAGGTCATGAGGAGATAAATTGTGGATCCCATGAGAGAAATGGGAAGAGGTATCTGAAAAGGGCGGTGTTAAAGGTGGCGCACAGTGACAGCTCAAGTTCATTTTTCTGGGCTTCTGAGTAGTAAATCATCTGGCACTGATGTTTGACCTATGTGGCAGGGAGAGAAAATGGGAATCATTCAGAAAGATCTTGGGTTTCGCTACTTTACTAAAGCAAAAGTGTTTCTCCAGAGCTATGAAATTCTACCTTGGTTGACATATCCAAATTTATTAGTGTTTACTAGTAACACATGTTCTGCACTCTATACATTTGTTTTCAGTTTTACAGACTGAATGAAGGGAATGATTTGGTCAAGTTAACTGCTTTTGAACCAATGATGTCTAATAGAAGATCCCATCTGCTACCGTAGCATACTGCTTCTTGTAAATATGCCAGTGCATCAACTACATTAAATGTAAAATTGTACCTAAATTTGCCCTCCAGATAGATAGCAGATGTATATTTTATTTGTATTATGGATGTGTACCTGTACAATTTAGAAAATTACTGCTTAGTGCCTTAAAATATATGTTTGAAAAAGGAACAGAGAAATTGCAACAGAGTATAACAATTAGAATAATAGGGAGCAAAACAGAGATGGTATTCAGCAGATTCTGAACAGTTCTGGAGAACCAGTAGCAGAAATTTTGAGTAGTTCGGAGAACCGGCAAATACCACCTCTGACCGGCCCCTCCCGCATCTATTCTCTGCCTCCTGAGCCTCAGCTGATTGGCTGGTTCTTCTTTTGTTGCCCTGCACAGGAGAACAGAGCCGGAAAGCAGGTTAGTGAGGTGGGCAGGGAATGGAGATTTTGCAGTATTCTTCCCCTGGAGTGGGATGAGAATGGGCATTTTTCATGCCCATTCCCTGCCATGCCCACCAAGCCATGCCCACTAAGCCACACCATGCCCACAGAACCAGTCGTACAAAAATTTGAATCCCACCACTGGAGCAAAAGCAGCTATTGTCAGGGCAACAGTTTATTATAGCATACAGGAAAACAAGCAGACAAAATTTGAGTCGCCTCAATGATAGTCCACATTGATTAAAGATACTCCTGTGTCAACTGAGCAAAGAGCAACCATTCAAAACCTAATCTTGGATAAACATGTAAATCTGATGTTATGGAGTGTATTAGAGAAGATGAGAAAAATATCTACTATCTTGACCAAGCAATGCTCTTTGTGCAGCTATGGGTGGGAGGTCCAATATGATTTAAGAACTCGAACCAGAGGTTCTATTTCACGGGTTTCTAGTTTGAAATGTTTGCTTATGGAAACGAGTGTTTGCGACAGAGAAGAAATATGGAAATTCTGTGATGTTGCAGGGAAATTCTCCTGATTTCTGATTTTGGAAGATGGATGATTGCAACTTGCCTGGAGTTACTTAGCATTTCATTGCTCCCCAGCATGGAGAAATCTGTTCCAATGGATATTTGGCTCCACTAATTCGAGCAGATAATACAACTGAATGGCATTAAATAACCTAGATGTGGAGGCCTTTTCTATATTTCTGTGATTAAGGTCATGCCAGTATCAGGTGAAATATAGTTTTGTTGAAATTCAGCGCTCTGTGAGGACAAAGGACTGAATAAAATAATTACCTTGCTGATTCTTGGGAGTTTTAAGTCACGCTGGAGGTAATTTTGTCAAACCCATACTGACCTTTGGAAAAATGTCCCCAGTGGTTGAAACAACATTGGAGCCCCCTTGCCTTCTGATTAAAACCCTAAGAAGCTGTTGATTTTGACAATGGTAGTGATGAAATTACTATATTGATGGCTAGATCAAAGATGTCAGAAAGTTTGGAGAAAGTCCAACTGGATGCAAGGCCCAACTGGATACGAGCATATTTGAAGGCTTGGCAACAAATAATTTATTCTTCTAAGTTATTCTAGTAGATTTTTTTTCTTACTGTTGTAAACCTATTGCATTTTGATCTGCAAGGAGAACAAAAAACAGAATTCTCATTAACCAATACTAATTTAATCATGTAAATGTATCTTGATTTGGATGTTGCGGTGGGAACAGATTAAACTGGTATAGTAATGTTGGCTTTGCCCTGTCATAAATCAGATATGTTTTCATTTAATATAGGCTAATCCTGAATCAGGAAGGATTTCTTACCATGAAACTAGTTCTGGGAGAGTTTCACCGTAATTTATTTTTTAAAAAACATTATTACTGTATAATGTACATATATTATTACTGTATAATACATATAATGTATTAAAACATTATTAATACAGTATTTTATTTTGGAAGTAAATGCAGTAATATGGATGAAACTATATCTCTTAATTGATATCATCTTTTTAGGGTTTTGAGATAGAGGGTCATATTAACAAGTGAAGGTAAGAAATATAAGAGATTATGCATCAAAAAAAAGATAAAAAGACTGAACCAGGTGAAAAAGTAAGAACACCTACAGGAATGGTATCAACCCGTTGAGGTAAGGCTGGAAACAGAATACACCATCTTGACTGGAATTATACTTTACTGAGAGAGATTATCTCAATAAACATGCTGCTGCTGAGAAGAGATATAAATTATAATAGAAGGCTGGGTCATATGATATATTAAGCCATAATATGATTTGTTTGATTCAGTCTTAGTATGCCATCTCAGTCCAGTCAACTGTGGTCCGTTTGATAAATCAGATCTAAATTGTGGCTTAGTACAATATGTGAACCTACTCAAAGTAAAACAGTTCATTGACTTGAAGATCTAGTTTGGATATTGATTTGAATCAATACAAGTAGTCCTTGACCTATACCCATAATTGAGCCCAAAATCTCTGTTGCTCAGCAAGACAATGGTTAAGTGAGTATTGCCTCATTTTACAACTTCCTTGTCAAAGTTGTTAAGTGAATCACTGCAGTTGTTAAGTTAGTAATACAGTTAAGTGATTCTGGCTTCCTCATTGACTTTGCTTGTCAGAAGGTTGCAAAAGAAGACCCTGGGACACTGCAACAGTCATTAAATACAGTCCAGTTGCGAGGCGTCTGAATTTTGACCACATGACAATGGAGATGCTGCAATAGTCCTAACTGTGAAAATTGATCTGAAGTCTCTTTTTTTCAGTGCTATTGTAACTTTGAACAGTCACTAAATGAACTGTTGTAAGCCAAGGACTACTTGCAATATTTTTCTTTAAAGCTAATTTTATGGAGTCCTCAAATTCCCACCCCACCCCATCCCATTTTTCCCAAAAAGATTGCAAGTTAAGGAAACTAAATGAAGATTCTTTATTATTATGGCTAGTGTTGATGCATTTTTATGGGTGGGTGGGAATACCTGGATGATTAGATTGTTGAAAGGTCCGGACAAGGTCTAGAACACTCCAGTTATGCTGCTATATCTCTGAACCTGATATGCCTCTGGAGCTCAGCTTTCTCTCTTTTCTCTTTCTCTCGTTCTCTTTTCCCACCTGGGGCATCTCAGATCCTAGATGGCCTCAATGTCATTTTTAACCATTCCGTTCCCCCACCCTACTGGCTTAATTGAAAATTAAACAGGTTGAAGGACAATAAATAAGAAATATAGATTTTCACTGAAATATTTGTTACTTGACTGGATCATTAAGGCACTGCCCTTCCTTAGTTGGGAGATCAAATGCAGCTAGAGCAAGTTCTTAGACTGATTCACACATTTTCATATAGAGGTATATTTTGTCAATTCCATAATTGTGTGTCCTGTTTCCAAAATTTCTGATTATAGGAAACAAGATACCGGACCAAATAGTTTTCTAGTGCTGTCAGATTCTTAGGACACATCTTGTGTACATATGAAAGGGAAAAATACTGTATATACAAAATGTAGATCAAAAAGCACATGTGGAATATAAATAAGACAAACTAAGCTAATATTAAGGAAAATCTCAGTTAGTCTTTAACCAAATTTTTAAAAAATCAATATTAGAATTTAGTTCTCAATAAAATTCTGACTATGGTAAATTCTTACTGTGATTAACTGTCTCCAGGGATAATGAAGGAGCATATTAAAATAAAGAAATTTACTGCATAGTATCAAACCTCTAACTAAGGTGACTGGCCTTTCTTTCTGATCACTTACTTGCATTCCAGAGTGCTGCTTGGATTACTCTTCTTGATGGCTTTATTCTTAGGTATGGCATCAGAGACGCTTTTTCTGAGACAGGCAAGAATGGGAGATGATACCTTGATCTTTGTTGTCACATAGGCTAGTTGTTAAATCTTTACTCATACTGCAGAGAAGCAGCATCTAGCCTGCTGCCATGTTAATGAAATTTGTGTGAAATTTGTCATCAGTGGTTTATTCTGATTGGCTTGTGAAGAGCCTTTGATGATGTCACACTCATGTACCAAATCCCCACAATTTTTTATAGAGCAGTTCAACTGCTCTTCATAAAGCAAAACTAGTTTTGCTGGAAAGATCAACAATGAAAGAACATGGAAGAATACATCCTTCAAATTAAGTATGGAATATAATTATTTCTGTACTTTAGGGTTAGGGTTAGAATTTGACATCTGTGCCCTAGAAAAAAAAAACTAAAGTTGATTTCATCTATATTTAACCTTAATTCCATTAAGATTATGGCTGTTGTCTCAAATCATACATTTAAGGATTTTCACAGTCTTACGTCTGTTACAGTCTGTTGCAGCTGCCAAATAAGCCCATGCAATCTAAGACTGCATTAATAGGAATAGAATCAAAATCACATGAAGAATTAGTTCCGCTTTATAATGCCTTAATGAGACCACACTTGGAACATTGCATCCAGTTCTGCAGAGGTGGGCTACACTTACAATAAAACTGGTTCGCTGATTGTGAGTGGCGGTGGGCACACTTGCTTCCCTCACATGCGCCTCTTTGAGGCTGAAGCGCAGCTTCAAAAACTAGCTAATCAACTTGGGCAGCTCCTATGAATACCAGCATAGAACTCAGCTGGGCAGCGTGGGGAACGAGCCTGAAAGTTAGTTATATATGGAAAGGATAGTGCAGGGTCAGGTGGGCAGGCCCAGCCAGTGTCCACAACTACCAGTTTGCCCGAACCAGTCCGACCAGGCAGCAGCCCACCACAATATTAAAAAGATGTTGAGGGTCTGAAAATAGTGCAGAGAACAACAAAGATGATTAGGGGGCTGGAGGCTAAATCATATAGAGAACAATTGCAGGAATTGGGTATGTTTAGTTTAATGAAAAGAAGGGCTAGAGGAAACATAATAGCAGTGTTCCAATATTTGAGGGGTTGCCACAAGGAAAAGGGAGTCAAACTATTCTCCAAAGCACCCGAAGGCAGGACAAGAAGCAAAGGATGCAAACTAAGAGGTCTGTAGGGGGTGTGCATAAGCGCACCAACGTGCCTACCGTCCCTGTCCTATTGTTTCTTTTTCTTTTTNAGGTCTGTAGGGGGTGTGCATAAGCGCACCAACGTGCCTACCGTCCCTGTCCTATTGTTTCTTTTTCTTTTTCTTTTTCTTTTATGTATCATATATGTATCATGTATTCATAACTATGTTCATACTTATACCTGTTATCTTATAATCACTTGACTAAATAAATAAATAAATAAGCAACCTAGAAATTTCCTGACAGTGAGAATAATTAATACATGGAACTGTTTGCCTCCCAGAGTTTTCAATGCTCCATCGCTGGAGGTTTCCAAGTAAAGATTGGACATTAATTTGCCCAGGATGGTATAAGGACTCCTGCCTTGGGTGGAGAGTTGGAATAGAAAACTTCCAAGGACCTTTCCAGCCCTATAATTCTATGTTTCTGCGCTCCTCTGTAATTTGAATCATTGCATATACTGTAAATATAATGAAATGCAACAAAATTGATTCAGTCCTGCTTAGCAACCAAAATATTCCACTTATTGAGCAGAAATTAAAAAGAACTTGTAAAAAAAAAAGAGACTTTGTGTCATTTTGATACATGTATGCCTTTGTGTTATAGTTGGCTGCAACATGAACAGGCTAATGCAGGGGTCCCCAAACACGGGGCCCCAGACCGGTACCGGTCCGTGGATCATTTTGTACTGGGCTGCAAAGAATGAATAATCGTGATTAAAATATATATAAAAATATGTTTTTACTAAAGAAATAGTAAAGAAGCCCTTTACTATTGGGGAAGAATTGATTTTGCCGGTCCTTGAAAAAGTGTTTCTGTGTGAAACTGGTCCCTGGTACAAAAAAGGTTGGGGACTACTGGGCTAATGTTTTAAAGAAGATACACAGTGCTCCATTAAAAAACAACAGTGTAGGAAAGTCCCCATGAAGTGTAAATCACAGACTACTTTATTGTATACACTCATTAAAAGGAATAAGAGTCGATCCCACATTGCATAGCTTATTTCTTTCTACTGGGATAGCTCAGAAGAAATTCTGGGTGATTCATGTCGGTTGATAATTAGTGGAAGGAAAGTTTGCTAACAAGATTTCTACCTCTATTTCCATTATCTATTTTCCCATTATCAATCTTTCCAACGTAATCAAATCTTGGAAAGTCTGATGTTATAGGCCACCATGTTGAAGTTATCCCAAGCCATTATTTTCTTCTCTGTAGGGTTGTAGTCTACCATGCTGCTGTATCTGTAACGGTTCTCAAAGCGGATCTTCAGCGGTGCACTGTTTCCTGTACTTGTGCGGTAGATGAAATTCACAGTGGCCTCAGGGGATGAGTAGCTACTAATGGTATACAAGGAGCCACAGATCATGAAGGAGTTAGCCACAGACTGCTTGTAAATATTGGTCCTCCATGTCTGTGAAATCTTCAAAGTTTCTGGGTCCAGTTTGGAAAGCACAATAGCTCCCTTGGCATTTTCAGTGCTATAAATCACCCATAGTCCAATCTCATCAACTGCTAGATCAATATCTGTATATCCACCCCAGGAGTAGGGAAATTGTCCATGATACCCAGCATCGGGCAACTCCTTCTGAACTGCAATGACTTCATTCTTCAGGTCATATTTCACCAGTATTCTAGACTTGTGCCTCTGGAAATAGAGGAAACCTCGATAAACAACAGCCCCAGTGCTCTCCATGGATCTGGGCAACACATGAACTTTGGAAGGGTAGCCTTTCACAAACTCATCCAGACCATCATATTCAAAGACATGGCGGACATCCGCACTGACAGTGTCAACTCTCCAAATTGTCCCATTGGTATATGGAGACACAGGTTGTGGGTCCTTCATCCACACACCATACTTCCCTGTGATGGTGTCAGCCTTGTGGAAGGTCACTGGTGCACCAACCCAAACTAGCGTTCCACAACCTAATTCAGGAAATAAGCAAGGAAGTTAATCTCTCAGACTAAGGAATATGTAGCTATACACTATTACTTTAAAAATTGATGATCTCCAGACAGAATCCAAAAAAGGGATGCCTCTAATTTGACAGAGCAACCTATATGAACATATGTAGCTTCAGCCAGTTTTCTGAAGCTAAGTTTTTCTGGCTCTGCTATACAAGAAAATATAAGGAATAGAGAAAAAGCTTCTTCCATTTTATTAATTAATTAATTAATATTCTATCCTTTGGTAACCAAGACAGCCTACAGTTTTGGTTGTTTTTGAAGTTCCTTAAGTTATTTTTGAGTGTTTTTTAAATGAAAATTATCCCTCAAATAATGCCTTTACTTTTTAAAATTCTGAATATAATTTGCAACATTGGCAGTTTTGGGGGTATGTAACAGTATTTGTCTATTCCTACATTCAGAATGTACTTCCTACTTTAGCCCAAGTGATCTCTCTCTCTCCCTCCCTCTCTCTCTCTCTCTCTCTGACACACAGACAGAGACAGAGACACACAGACAGACAGACACACACAGACAGACGTGTGTGTGTGTGTGTGTGTGTGTGTGTGTGTGTGTGTTTAGCTATCTATAAAGAATAATGAGAAATGGATGTAGGGTTAATATTTTCCATATTTTTCCAACATTCAAACTCAATGTAGAAGAAACGAAATTCAGGAGAAATGTTCACTTAATTATGGAACTTTTGTGTAGCACTTCAGATCAGGAACATATGAAATGTAGGCTTGGTTCCATAGGAAAGAAAGAGAATGAAAGAAGAAAGAAAGAGCTTGCTTGAGTGCCAGGGAGCAACTGAGCCAAACATAATCTGCTTTTTATAAAAGACAACAAAAAACATATGGGGGAGGAGTGCCTGATAGTTAGCCAAGAATGCAGTTTCTCAAAATAAGCAAAGTTCAACTGGCCTTATTTTTTTAGTTCAAAGACATAGGATTACATTGTTAAAGCATTGGATAGGGTATGCATTCACTGTCCTCTTTGCAAAATTATTGTATTTTATACGCTAGTTTTATCAAATGATATTTCACATAATCCAGGGCAATGTTCCTAAAGTAATACCATCAATACCAGAGCTGCATTCCCATTCATCTTTCTAACCATGAATTTAGCATTCCTGCAAGCTACCTGGGTGAACATATGGAGTTTGAAACCAGTTTGTGGAGCCCGACCTCATGAGTTCAAGCAAATGGCTGAAATGGACTTTAGCTTTCCCTTCATTGAGTCTCTGAGTCTCACTGTATCACAACTTTTCAAAGGTTTCCCACCCACCCACCCCAGAATTGGTCAGGATGCTATGATACTGACTATCATGCAAAATACTAGGAACCTATTTTAATATCTTCCTTCACTTGGCAAATAGAACAAGGGACAAAATTTGGGTGGCACTTCTGAAAAAAAGAAATTGGCAGGCAAAAACCCCCTCCCTTTCTGTCTTCAGACTAAAATGAAAGTATTTCCAAATTCTAACCTAGAACCTGGGCAAAATAAGTACCAAATAAGAAAAATAATAATTAATGAGCTTGGAGGAAGAGAATGGCAGCCTAAATAGAGCTGAAAAAAAGAATCCAGGAACATACACAAAATTTAATACCTGGTTCTTCACCTTCAGTGCTAGGTGGCAAGGGTGAAATGCCTTCCTTGATGAGATGAGATGAAGAAACCTCAGCAAAGTCTAATTTGAGCTCCTGATTGCCCAACTTTTCAGTATCCCACTTAGACACTTCAGAGAAAAGGGAAGGAAGACAACAATGTTATAGTATGCCTACCTGTTGACAATTAAAACACATGAAAGAGCAGTTTGTGACTTTATCTGAAAACTTTACTTGTAAGTAAAGATCACCTTTGTGTGTAGAAAGCACTTCAAACATTTTATTCATTGAATTCTTTTGTAAGGCAGATACATTGCAAATAAAGGAGGATCTCATAATAAGATGACATCACTAAAAGCCTTCAACTGATACTATAAAATCTGAACCTGGAACTTTCTAATAATAGGTTATAAAAGGTATCATATGTATAGAATTGCTTCATGAATCTGGTGTGACTTCTCATACTTCAGGAGAAATGAGAGACAAATGTTAATTTTGCCCTTCCACGTGAAGATAGAACCTATTGATGGCAAAAATATTTATCTATGGTAAATACAGTTCGTGAATTGCAATCCAGAAGTAACAGTTTTGCTCTTTAAGGCTTTTCATTGCTTTTGGTCCATCTATGCAGGCTCTGCATATGATTGAGGATCCCAGGAAGTAATACTTTGCTCATATGGACAGCTTCCACAGCTGGATGAAGTTCCCTGCAAAAGACAAGCAGCCTTACACAGCAAACATTGCAATTGCAAAAGCTACAGGAGTAGTTGCTTGGTACAGCTTATGCTGATTTTAACTGTCCTGTTTAAACCAAAAGGAAAAGTCACTTTTAATTCTTTTTTTCTGTGTGAAAAAATTTATTTGTTTAGGGTAATCGTGGAGAGAGCTTGTCTGTCAGATACTGGTAGTAAACATCTAAACAGTATCACATGGTAAAAGGAGACTCCTATAGGGTATAGTGGTTTTGAGGTTTTTCAGTAGTACCAGAAAGACCAGATTCTTGTTTTCAGTAGTCACAGAAGGTGACTGCATGTGACCCTGGCCAGTCATTTCTTAGCTCAAATCAGCACCAGGCACTGTAACAAGCTAGCTAACCAAAAAATAAATAAATAAATAAATAAACAACCCTCTACACCATATCACAGATTGGCAGACTTTCCTATAAGAACTAAGCAAGTCGACCTCACAACCATGCAGGACAGATGCCAAGAAAAAACAGTACCTGTTTGCTAAAGAATTCCCACATTTCTTTTTTTCTTCGGACAAAATCATTTCCCAAAATCTATGGACCATTGTTTTAATATTTTTATCTCCTGTTCTCTTCTCAAAAGACCATATGCCAGATCCTACCACACCCAAATCAGCAGCCTTTTCCAAATTGGCCCATGAGTAAGTAACATCTTATTTCTCTTCTTGCTTTAGTGTTAAAGTCCAACATTTGCAATCATAACATTTGAAGCCATCCTTTTCCAGCTGTCCTTCCTTTAGTAGTTCCCAATTCCACTTTTCTTTGTTTCTTCTCAAAAGTCAGACAACTCTTGGCTTAATATACTGTTTTCTATAGTTCACTGCTTTCCAGAAGGAATCAAATTTTTGCTGGAATGCTTCAGATTCACATTTGTGTCATCCAAATCTTGAGTAATCAGAAGGTGTGTACTTATACTTTATTTATTTGTCCAAGTATGGTTACACACACAAGGAATTGGTCTCCAGTACAGAAGCACTCAGTATACTTGCAAAAACAACAGAATATAATACATAAAGTGCACAGCCAAGTATAAAACGAATACATTTATTAAACTTGATATCTTTAAGATATACAAACTTTTTCTGTCTTTGTAGTATTGTTAATATCTAAACTTTTTTAGAGGGGAATCATCTTATCTTTTTGAGGAATATTTGTCATAGTCTGAACTTATGAAATTTTACAGGATCCAAGCAGTGGTCCTCTCTGCCTTCCTCTGATTTTTTCCAGGAGGGCAATTCTATTCAGGAGAGAAAGATAGAATCGCTGCCAAATCAGAAGTACTGTTTGTATGAAGACTGGTAGCTATGCATCTGTTTTAAAAGTGGGTAAGATGACTTCTGACTATCAGCTGGTGGCAAATGATAGAATGTTCCACTAATGCCCTGATTGCAAACTTTCTAATTAAGTCACTACTGGAAAAAGAAAAACGGATTGAATTAACCCAGGCTACTCAATTAAAATATCTTTTAATAGTTGCCTACAACTAAAACTATTAAATAGCCTCAGGCATTCAAAAGAAAAATAAAAGTATCAGATGAGGTTTAGTACTCTAAAATGTTTCACTAATAGACACCAGATCCCAGTTCCAATGTTTCATCAGTCTTTTTTCCCCAACATCTGGCTTTTTAAAATCCAGTGGGTCTGGACTAAGCAAATCCCCAAAAGGGGAAGCTTTTTTAGCCTTTTTCCAAATTGCTTTGTAAATTTAGCCAGAGATAACATTCATGCCAAAGAAAATGGCTTATCATAAAGATCATGACAGGCCTTTTGCTCTTGTTAGCACCATAAACAATGTGACAAGCTATCACAGTACATACTTACCGGATTTTACCACATCCTGATCTGTTGTTACTGTCACTCTTTGCACCTTGTCCATAAATGCAAGTAAATCAAAGCCAGATTATTTGACTGGACATTTAGAATAAGAAAGCAATCAACAGATTCTTAAAACTTATTACCTTACTGTATATCAGTCAGAGTACAACAAAAGGTCCAATATTTACTTATGTTTTTAGACATTTTTTCCATTCTCTTTCACTCCTTGTTTTTTTTTTTTTAATCTATCTTTAAATAACAAAGTGGTGCAGTCCCTGGCATTCAGACACCCCAAAATCCTCTTTATTTGTAAAAATAATGTATTTTGTTTTCATGACTAAATTTCCATAATTTATTTTCATAACATTTTCTCCAGATGTTTGCTTTAAAAATGATTAATTAAAAATAAATAATCTATAATTGTACATTATATATATTTTAAGAACACATTTCCTAGCTGGAGAACCTCCAGATTTACCTTCCTGAGAGCCTTCAAGGAGCTCACTGCTGGCTTCTCTGGTCTGAGGACAATTGCTAACTCTCAGCTGAGCCACCTCTTCAATGCTTTTCTCTAACCTTTCCTCCAGCTCATTTTTTTCTTCTTCTAAAGCTGACTTGTCTTGAAGGAGATCATTTATGGTAGATTCCAACCTGCTGATGTGGATGTCCCTCTCAGCTTGTTCCCTCTTCAGACTCTCTACCTCCTTTTGAAGCAAGCCAACTGTAGACAAAGAAGTCCTCCTAAGTTGACTTCCTTGAAGCCGATTCACTTGGTTCTCCAGAAGATCAAGCTGAGTTCTAGTTGACTCTAGTTCCAGCTGCTGAGCTTTGCTCTCCCTCTGGAGATCTTGAATGGTTATTAATACCTCACTGAAGCCTGTACAGCTGTCTTCATTTTTACTGGGTACAGTGAAGGAATAAATGCATCTCCCATCCTGGTTATTGTTTTTGTGAAAATGGACATTACTCCCCAACGTTCCCCATGCCATCCAGACTGAAATCAGCCATGTCACCGGCATCCCTGTGATTTCACACCAGCCTCTCTCTTTTAAAGTGAAGCAAGTTCTTTGTGAAAGAGAACGTGGATAAATTAATTCAATGCTTGCAGACCACAGTCTTGTAGTGTTGGGAGTTAAGGGAGGTGCAGTAGGGGTTGGCTAGAAGCTGCAGAACTTACAGAACATTTTACAAATTTTAAATCTCTTAAAGGAATTAGCATTTTTTTCTTAGAAAATATTGCAAAACAAACTGCCAATTTTTGGCTGATGGAGGCAGATCTGAAAGCTTTATACATTTATAAAGTCAACAGCTTACATGTTTGTGGATGCATACATGAGAAAAGAAAATGAGATTAACTGAATAAAACAATTTAGGGTTGAGGGGAAGATGGCCAAATCTATAACATCCAAATGTTTTCTAGATTATTCTGGGAAGACCAATGCAGTAGTGTTTTGATATTTTTCTCTTATTCTAGGATATTTTCTTTCAGTATCCCAAGTTCCTCTTTTATTTTTGTTAACTATAAAAAGGAATGTAACATTTGGGTTTGAGGTTTTCTCTCCTTTTACATAGAAAGATCCCGCTTTATCAGGGTACCCTGATAAACCACTTTTAAATGATCTTCCCATTCGGTTGCTTATTGGGAAGCTAAACCAAGACAGAACCTAGGCTAGGGGCAGAATCGGCTATCAAAAGACAGCAAAGTTTTGCTAGTAATTTGGAAATGTGGAAAGAAGGAGAGTTGTAGTTGCTATTTATCTCAGCTTTCTCCCCTATACACTGGAGGAATTGCCCGCTCTTTCCTCCTACCAACCCTCGAACCTGGATGCTTCTAAGGCAAGAAATGTAGAAATGTCCATAGCCTTATCCACAACTTATAAGTCAGAATTTCCATACAAGGGTGGAGCCGTTTCTCCAGGCTCCGCAAATGCACACAATCAGGTCACCTCCTATAGGCCTCATAAATATTTTAGACTTAGTTCCTGTGCTACTGGGAAAGTGAAGGCAGTTCATTTATTGATTCAGCTTTGTTGATAACTTTGACTGGAAGCTCTAGAAGAGCCTTTTCTCTTGCAGCCACCACCCTTTGGAACAGGATTCTCCAACCTTGGGTACTTTAAGCCTGGAGGACTTCAACTTCCAGAATTTTCCAGACTTTCTGGCTAGGGAATTCTGGGAGTTGAAGCCCTCCAAGGCTTAGCCAAAATTGGAGACCCCTGCTTTGGAACACCCTGTCACTGGAGCGGAGATCCACCTCTATCCTTTTGGCCTTCCAAAGGGGTTTTAAAACCTGGCTCTGCCAGTTGACTTGTTGCCATTATGGGGGTGCTCCATGCTGGAGCTGACTGACAGGATGACAAGCCCCCACCCCTAGCCTATCTGTCCTCTTGGTTTTTAGTCCCTATTTCTTATTAATTTTAATTGCTTTTATCCTTACCTTATAATTTGCTAAGCTGCGCAGTCACTTCAATAGGGAGATGGGAAGCATATAAATTTAATAAATAGAACAAATTAAAAAAATAAAGCCTTTGCTGTTTCAATTTAAAAAAAACCCTTGTCATCTTTTTTTTGGAGGTATGTATCTTTCTTAATCTCTGGTCGTTTATCAGACGCCTGGGAGCTTGAGGTTTCTGAGCAGTTCCCAACACTGCACTCTTATGGACAAAGAGCTTCAATGTTTTTCCTGGAATATATTGGAGCCGCTCTCCCAGCTGAGGAATCTCAGCCCCAAATACTCCTAACCATCACTGGACCATTTCGGCCTTTACTTTCCACATCTTCTCTAGTTCTTTCTTTCTGATACTTCTCCAGCTTCTCATACTCCTTCCTGATGTTGTAGAATGGTGACTGGTTCTCTTCTCTTCTTGTTTGTTCTGGAGCAGCTTCTGTTCCCAATTGTCAGCCCCTCTAGGAATACCAGAAAATAAATTCCACAGGAAGAGCAGGACGATACTTTACTGAAGATAGGCTATAATAACAGAATCTTGCAAGTCTGATTATTCTTCTCCTCTCCTCCCTTTTATTCCCCAAATAATTTGCCTGATCTTCTTCAGAATATTATTTCTCAGAACTTAAAAAGCTCTTTTTACTTAGATAATATATCTTGCATATTTCTCTCCCAGTTTATACTTTACACCCATGAACAGGTTGCCTTGTACATAATGTAATTGCAAATAATTTAAATTTAGACATTCTTTTCCTTGTGGTAGATGAACAAGTGAATCAAAGTTCACGTTTTTTGTTTTCATCTCTCTCTTTTGGATCTTTGATTACAGTGTTTTATAAGATAGTCATAACACATCAAACTTTTAGTATGAAAGGCATAATGTATTAAATCACTGAATTTATACGGTATAATCCCAAATTTTGCCAGTCACCTTAATTTTCTCCAACAGTGATAATTTTCTCCACATGTTGAAAAAATTCTACTCTATTCTATGAATTGCTATTCATATAATGAAACAACAAGATTGAAGGCATAGGAACAAAAAGATTTAGCAGTTATCAGTGTAAAAATAGGAATGCAAAAGAAATAAGGGGGATTCCCCCCCCCAAAAAAAAGTATGTTCAGAAAGAAGCCTAGAGGATAATAATAATTATAAGAATAAAAATTACCAAAAGTTCAGAAAAGACCAGGAAACATTAATAATATGGAAATCAATTTAAGAGACAGGACAGCAGCAATAGTATCAGATAAAGTAGTTATCTTAAAATAAGTTTTTTCAATCAATGTCAAATGATTCCTCAGTTGAAAGGAATGAGCGTAACCAAGGTCAACAAAGGATTTAAAAAAAATGAATGGCAGCCCGAAGGGAAAAAAATGAAGTTTCTTTTTAAATGCTTGAGGAAAGCTTTGGAATGAATAGAACTCAGAGCAGTTGGATAAAGATATGGAAATACAATGCAGCCATCAAGAAAACTAGCCAGTCTCTTCAGTAATACAAGATTACACAAAGCATCATTCCAAAAGAAGTATATTACTCATCATTCATTCTTTTTTTCTATGACTCAAACCATTATTTTGCGCTCCATCATTGCCACAGTGATTTACAGATTGTGTAATATAATTTGTCCAAGTGCTTTAGAAAAAGATACATTATCACTTGAAGCGGATCAATATTTTCCAGTATTGTGCAAATACATTTTTATTTTGTTTCCTGATATTTTGCTGCCTTGATTTGTGTGATTGACCTTATTTTTATTGTACTTTAATACAATAAAATGTTCCATGCTTTGGCAACCTTTTTATCATGGAATCACATATGAACCATACAAAGCACATTTTTAATGCGCATACATACATACATACACACACACTTCTTCACACCTCCATATGAATATGATACCTTGCCACAACAAACATTTTAAGTTATTTAGGTCTTGAAGCTGGAAAATTAAAATGCTTTCACGGCACAGGTAGTCCTTTTAAGTGAATCTGGCTTCCACATTGACTTTGCAGGTTAGAAAGTTGCAAAAAGTAATCACATAATCTTGGGACACTAACTATCATAAATACATGCCAGTTGTCAAGCATCCAAATTTTGATCATGTGACCATGGGATGCTGCAACAATTGTAAGTATGAAAAATGATCATAAATCACTGTTTTCGGTGCCGTTGTAACTCTGCATAAACAAATGGCTATAGGTTGAGAACTACCTGCAATCTCATTCTCCTGCTCGTAGTTCTGCATTGATATTCATGCCTACTCAGAAATCATTCATTCCTCTGCACACAGTAAGGCATAAGAAAGTTTCTTAGACAATGTGATAATAAACAGCTGAAATAATAAACATGGAAGAAAGAGAGATGCCAGGGAGTCCCAAAACTATTGCTGCAGGCCTAGATAAGGGGTGTCAAACTCGATTTTATTGAGGGCTGCATCAGGGTTGTGTTTGAACACAGAGGGGGAGCTGTATGGGAGTGGCCATGGTGGGCATTTGATACATGCTCAAGATGCATTTTTTCCCTTTGCATTCAAAACAGCTATTCCAGACAAAGGGAGATTTACTTTCTGGCAAAAATAGTCTCAATTCCAAAATGCAGAGAATAAAGACATGTAGAGTCCCCAGCTGTTATGGGGCTTGACTTCTTTGTATAGGAGCAGAGCATAAATGAACTGACAATTTCTCCAGATGTCTCCAAAAACTGTCTGTCCAACACTGTGTTTTTGTTACTACCTCTGACACAGTCTTAGAGGAGGACTTAATATTAGTAATAATTTACAAAATTGATACACCACACAATTCCCAATGACTCTGGATGTTTACAATTAAAAATTTACAATTAAATCAATCACAGGCAAAAGATTAAGATAAAAGATGACAAACTCAGTGATACTAGGGGGCTCATTCTCATCAAAGACTTGGGTGAAAAGCCAGATGTTTTTGGCTCTTCTGAACAATAACCATTCAGATCTTGGAGGGTACCTAGTTCTAAATTGGCAGACGCTGCTAAAGACAAGGTGGTGCTGCCTCCTGCAGCAGTCTGCCAGCCAAAACAGGGGGCTGGAGGGGGGCTCATGCCACCATTTTGGCTGGCAGAGTGCTGCAGGAAGCTATCCAGGCCAAAATGGGGCATGGGGGGGGCTGTGTGAGGCCCTCCCACAGTTTTGGTTGGCAGAGGCATCATGGGCTGGCCCTGTGGCGCAGATCTAAACACCCTGGCCTGGATAAAGACTCAGGCCAACTCTAGGTTTTAAAGATAAAGAAATGCTGCATTTTTGTCAGTTAAAAAAGTGGACAGGCTGAACATAACACAAAGGAACCTGTCTGCTGTTAATGTTGCAGCAGAAATCATATCATATTTTTCCTGCAGTTGTTGCAAAATTTAAGTTGTCTTAGCTGAATCAGCAGCTTCTTTATTTCAATAATTTACTAAGAGCTACATATTTGCGGTCAAAAATAGTTTTTTTTTTACTGGAATGCTTTTATAGAACAATAATGAGCAATGATAGCAACACAGAATTTCAGAATCCCTTAAATACAGAATGGTAGCTTGCAACCCCATATTTTGGGACATTTCCCCCCACAGGAAAGTCATATTTGTAATTATTCAGTTGAAGAAAGAATGTTTTGTTAAACAGTGATAGACTATACACTTCCTTGTTCCCTCCATAATTCTTTCCTCCACTACTTTATCAATAGCTGTAGGAAACTATTTAAATTATAAATAACATTATCAATTCCCTATGTGTGTGTGTGTGTGTGTATATGTATACACACACACATATACATATATACATACACACATATATATACATACACACACACATACTTATATATACATTATTTAAAAAAAAAACAAATGAAATACTGACAAGTATCTGATTCCATATAGGTTCCTTTGTAAGAGCAACAATGAGGTTTTGGATCCAATATTGACAGTATAGTTAATTCATGACTGAAAGTTGTATGTTTGCCAGGCCCTCTGAATGCTCTTGGTGGAACTGTGCGTGTGTCTCCCTGGAAATTCAGGAATCACTTCAAAGCTATATACACAATACATTCCACTGAAATCATACAGCTGCTAGCTTTGCTGTTATCCTGAAGTGGTGTCCACAAGGATGTTCATCTTCAAATCAAGTGCGGTGTTTGAGGATGATGGGAACTGCGTAAGACAGAAAAACACCATATTTAAATCACTTACAAAAAATAATAATCAACTAGTTTCAACCCTAAAACACCTATGTCTTCTTAATCACTGGAAGTCATCTTTAAGTTACAATATTGAATGTACTTGCCGTGATAAGTCATGGCTTGCTTAACTATAATTTTCTTAATGACTTAGAAATAAATCGGTTATCATAAGATAAATAATAAATTAGGATTTATAAAACACTGTTGCAAAATTCACTTAATAAATACCGGACAAGAAAACTACATAAACCTAGTTAGTTATTCCTAAAAAAGTATTTAACACTGGTTAATTTATTCTTTATGCAGACACAATTCACATCTAAACATTACTTGTATTCTAGCATTAAGAGTGTATTTCCATTAAAGCTTAAGATATGGAGCAAACTCCACATTAATGGCCAAACAACAGAAAGAACCAGACATCAAAACAGAAAGACTGGAGGGAACAGGTAAGTTTTCTTTTTACCAATCAAGAATGTCATCACATTATTTTAAAGTACTAGCACCAATGCAGAACATTTAATTTACTTATTGTATTTAGAAGAATATCAGAAAGGAACACGCACCAATAATGATTAGGAGGACAATAACAGCAACCAAAGCCACAATTGCCTTCACCTGCAAATTAACACACAGAAAAGTATGTAATTAATTCCCAATTGAAGACACAATTGATCAGCTTAATCCATGGTTCAACAACATGCCAATAATAATAAGTGTGCTCAGAAGGCGGAGCTGGCGTCGCGGCAGTTGGATGGGCAATCTTGATCCTCCAAGATCACCGTCGATATCTTAGCTGCTGGTCGGTCCCCACAGACCTAAACCATCCCATAGAGACGGTGATTGACAAGGGCATGTCCCGTTGATCTGAGGGACACCGCAAAGTCCCTGGTTGATCCAGGGAAAGCCCTTTTTGCTGGCGGCGGAGACGCAGCCTTCCAAGCTGCTGAAGCTGGGACAGCTCCGGAACGGAAGTGATTGAAAGAAAGTGTGTCAGTTTGGTGAGATGAACTTTTACTTATTATTTCTTGGAGAGAACACCCTAAAAAAATTAAAGTGGACTAAAAGTGAAGAGGAAAGAGTTTAAGCGATGTGATTAATTTTCAAAGTGAAAGTTTTGTCCTTTCTTTCTCTTTCTATTGGAATTTTGAATTTGGCCAAGCTGTTTTACTTTAAGCTGGACTGGTACTTTTTAATCTTTTTATTTCTGTTTGCATTTCTTTCTCCTTTTTTTAAACAATCCTTTTGAAAATTCTTTTTGATTAAGACTCTTCTGCTTGATTTAA
Organism: Laticauda laticaudata; assembly: GCA_004320025.1. Taxonomy (NCBI): domain Eukaryota; kingdom Metazoa; phylum Chordata; class Lepidosauria; order Squamata; family Elapidae; genus Laticauda; species Laticauda laticaudata. Next base: position 43 of record BHFT01035034.1, on the reverse strand, counting down.
GATTTATTTTTCTTCCTTTAAAAAAAAAAAGGGGGGGGGGGGA
>BHFT01035031.1:0-14260 GCA_004320025.1 Laticauda laticaudata | reverse complement strand
GTGGATAACAACGGATGGAACATTTTTCTCGTCCACTGTGTCCTTTTTACAAATGTTTTGCATCCGTCGGCCAGTGTTACAGGGCCTTAAGATCAGAAGAACTTAGATTATTTTTACTGCAGTAATTCTCTTCACTCTTTCCCTCATCTCTCTCACACACACATATATAGCAAATGCATAAAATGGGTGAATATAATACTACTGAAAAAAGGCTTTTTGCTTGTGCTTCACACAATCAGAAAATCTGTTACCATCATGTATGAGGTTTATTACAGCTTGAAAACTGGAAAACCTACTTTTTTTTGTCTGAAACCCTTTTAACAAAGCTACTTTTGTTGGTTCAATTTCTTCTTGTACCCCTGTAGCTCTAACAACATATTCAAGTTTTTGGATTTAGGACATGTTTGCTTGTCGTTTAGTTCCTTTAGATTATGAAATCACACAGGCACCAGACACTCATTTCTTTGGATTTTCAAGCTTTTTTAAATAGCACACTTGTTCTTCAAAACAAGTTTTTGACATAACCAGTTGGCAGATTCTATTTTGTTTTCCCACTGTAATTAAAAATAATTTGCAAATAAGCCCACAAGAAACAAAAGATCTATTCACAGATCAAACACAGGAAATAAAATGCATCAAAATGGCACTGGAATTACATTGACATACCTTGTTTTTTCTACATATATTAGTTTTCTATGTCTAAATTCCAACCGACACATGGTTAATAGAGCCTACATTTTCAGGGTCTCAGGTGATTGGAAAACTTGCTTCTTACATCTATCATTTTATGAAGTTATGTAATTATGTTTAAAATATGAATTCACACAAAAAATTGTCATCAATCTATGAAGATTATATGCAAATAATAATGTCAGATTGTATATATGGCCTTATAATTTTATTAATTTACAATTATCTATAACTGATGACTGATTTGTTACCCTACTCAGCCTGGTTTACAGAGTCAGAACTCATATCGCATAATCTAAATAAAAATGGAATGAATTTGAAAATCCTTATGTAAGAAAATTTAGCAGACCTCTTTCTCAGTTATGTTTTGACATGTAATTCAGTCAACTCACAGGCCATTTGTTTTTAAAATTGAAATGTACGTTCATATCATTAAAATCACTTTAGATTCACATTTTGTTTGTTTTCAGAGTGTACTGAGTATATTCCTAGGGTTTTCCAAAATTGCATTGGGAACAAAGTAATTCTTCTGTTTAGAGTAGACTGAATTACTTTTTCTGAGTCACATGCACCTGAACATACATATAAACTATGCAAAAAGCCTAAGATAAAGGATTTTTCCAGAATATTTTGCAAAACATTTTCAAATTCATGACAAATATAAAATAAAAGCTAAAGCCAGACTAAATTAATTTTATAAATAACTTTGCACTGTAATTTTATAAATAACTTTACACTGTAAATATTATAATTATTTTATTCATTATATGGTATGTTTGTTCTCATCATTCTGCTGCCAGGCACCAGGATTCAAAATGCATCCAAGGCAACCTTTGTCTTCTGAGCAAAAACAGATTGTAACTTTGGATTTAGCACTGAAATAACTGCAAGTAACAACGGAAAATGATTAGGGTCACACATTGCAACAAACCATAATGTGATTTGATGGTTTGTTTTACTTCACATGTTTTCTTAACCCTGCCATTGTGTGAATTCAAGATATTCCAGATGTTACTGGGCTACAATTTCCAGTGCTGCTTACCATGGGCAGCACTGTGAATTGCTTACTTTGATTTAGCACAGTGTGTGAGCTGTAATGTATAATACTGCTTTATGAACATTTGAATGGGACAAAACTAGAACAAACTTCTTTCAGTGAGTGCAGTACTGCAGGTTACTTCTGCTGTCTGCTGGCTGACTGCAATTTGGCAGTTCAAATTTCACCAAGCTCAAGGTTGACTCAGCCTTCCATCCTTCCAAGGTGGGTAAAATGAGGACCCAAATTGTTGTGGGCAATATGCTGACTCTGTAAACTACTTAGAGAGGCCTAAGCACTGTAAAGTTGTATATAAGTCTAAGTGCTATCAATTAGGAATTGTATTAAAATGTGAGAAATTGTATCGAATACATGTCAAATGAGCTGGCTAATATTTCTTTAAGTTGTAAGGGACTTCTATATATTTAATCTTATGTAATAGTTTGTACAATCATAGGAGTTCCTTTAGAGCAGGGGTGTCAATATATATTACTGCATATTTTTATTTAAATATATGTGGAATTATTCTTAAAAGAAATATTCAAATATGTCATAGTCTAAATTTCATCCTATGGGATATCCTTTTTATACATAAAATGGTTCCAGGCTGTTCTTAGTAGGTACCTAGAATGTTTGATTTGCTGCTTTAAAATATGATATTATGGTATTTAGACAACTCTGAGTAGAGCCATTCTTAAGGAAGACTGCCTACGTAGGTTAGATAATGGGTAGTACACAAATTCCTGTAATTACAACAAACATTTAGATTTTAAGTTTATGATGCATCAACTAAGAGTACATAAACACATTTATATGGTCTCACATGATAGATATGAGCAGTGCCTAGAGTGTATATAACAGGGAAAGAAAGGGTTATTGAGTTTTATTTTAATGCTGCATAATGAATAGAGGTGAAACTCTGAATCACTTTAGTTCATTTAGGTGCCATTGAATCAACATGTAGACAAATGTTGCCATCTTGACCCATTACAGGTAATAATCCTTAGTTCTTCCAAAGACATTCTAGTGTTTTCTACTTATACAGACTATTACATTCATTTGTCTGGTGTTTTTCTTCCCTAGACCTTACCAAGGATACAATTTTTTGTTTTTGTTTTTTATTTGTATGTTTGTTTATCTTATGCTTGCATTATATGTCAACATATGTTAATTTCTGTTGTTTGCTGATCATTACCTCAAGGAAGCAATAAACCCTTATTCCATCCTAAAGCAATTGATTGGTTCTTCTTGCACTCTATTGTACTTTTAGTACCTGTCCAGAGTGCTACAATTCAAAAGTAATTATCTTCTTTCTGTAGCTCTTTCTCAGTGCCCAGTACCCACAAACATTAATTAATATAGAAAAAAAAACATAGCTTTAACCGTTATGCTCTTTCACATTATAGAACTGAAGAACTTTGTTCTTCAATACCTTCTGTACACTGCTGTTCTCCTTAGAATTAATCTGCTTTTTACTTTTCCAGCATACTTTAATTGTTCTTAAGCCTAAGAAAATAAACTATCTACTACTTTTCTTTGGCATTAACTGAGAATTAATTGAGCATGCAGGTTGACATTAGTTTTGTCTTCTCAGTGTTTGAACAACACCTATTTCCCCATTTTATCATATTTACTTTTCAACTTAAAAGTGTTCTCTTCTTCAAGAAGAGATTAAACTGCCATTTGTCAGAAATGGTGTAGGGCGGAGTTTTGGGCTAGATGACCTACAAGGTCCCTTCCAACTCTGATTATCTGTTATCTATTTTATGTTTTTATATCCAGATAAAAAAAATTCAAGGAAAAAAATTATTGTACAACCTTTATATTTTGAAAATTTATAGCTAGCTCACTTTTTTAATGAATTACACCTTCACATTTATAATACAAAAATATCCCTTCATAAGAGGATTTAATGCTAAGATTCATTAGCAAACAATTTTGGCCTAATTAGCCGTTTAATTTATCTGTTATCCTTTATAGGGATATGGCCTCACAAATTAGTAAAATGGCTTTAATTTATGCTAATCAGCTTAATCTGACTTGTCTTTAATTACACATGCAGTGGGGGAATCTAATTAGAAAATTAAGAATATTGTGGAAAGGATCAGGCAAAGGAAATTACTTTATATAAAAGGGTTGTTTATGTATGTATATGTTAAAATGGTACACTTCGCAAACCTACAAACAATTCTGAAGAACTTGCTATTAAGTATGGTTCATAAAGGTAATAATCTTGACTGTTTAACATTTAGTATAAGCTTCAAAGCACTTTCCATATATATAAAATGCAATCTTGCCTATAGCATAAAAATTCTAGCATCACTGAATATTTTATTATATTCCAAGTGTGTAATTAATATCCAAGTTTTTCATTTCAGCAGCATATCTTGGAAATTTTAGCAGTTTGTGAGATAAATAATTACAGCATTAGGAGCATTGTTAATTGGACTTCATAAGAAGGCTGGTTTCATATAGGAGATTTGTGTGGTGTTTTTTTATATAATAATGCAGAAAAAAATCAAGAATATCTCTAACCACAATAGCAAATGTAACCAAAACCAGAAAAGGAACATAGGCCACATTGCATGAATTCACAGATGGCTATTTGAAAAACTTCAATGTCTTCTTCATTGTAATCATTGCATATTGCTGAGTAGTCAGTGCCTTATCCGATGGAAGACAATTATTTGAAGATATGTCTTCTGAGAATGCAGTTTTAGACAATGATGATAAATAAACATTAAAAAATTGGACCAGCCAAATTCACTCTTATAGAATGATTTCAGAGCTTTTACTAGAATTTTATGGTAGCCACTATTCATCTGGGAAACATGTAGGTAACAGTCCTAAACCTTTAGGCAAAAGATTTTGAATTGAATTGAATACTATATTTGGCCAGGTGTGACGAAGAACAATAGGTGGTCCTTTCTAAATCATCCAGTTCTTCATAAATAAAAGACTTTCATCTGTTGGACATCTAGGTTATCCAAGGATATATTCATTAGTGTTGAGGATTTCTAGAAGAAAAGTGGATTGAAATAAGATTTTGTCCCAAGTGAAACTTAAAAACAAATTTTGCTAGAGATTTATTCTCTATTTTTAAGAGATTAATAACACAGAACCAGAAAATAAGTGTCCTTTACAGAGGCATTGCATACCTGAAGATGTGTAATCATTTACTGACCCAGAATCTCTCCTTTCAAGATATTGCCTTGGTTTACTTAGATGTCAATTGGAGAATGGAAGATTTTACTCAGGCAATTTTGAGAAAAAGCACAAGTCATAGCCTGAGGTGGCTGCTCAGACAAAGAGTCTGATACATAGTGCTTTTATTCACAAGATGGGAAAGAAATTAGACTTAGTCTTCTTTTGTTTTTTACCTTGATTGGAATGGGCTGATTGTTTTGGTGATTTTGATTGCTTGTTCAGCGATTTCCCTGGTTTTACACTTTGGAGTAAATGAGCAAAAAAGTAAATATCCTACAGGAGGATATTAATTTCAATATGCATAAAAACCCATCTGATGAACAATGCTTTTCTGAGACATGGTAGATAATCAAGACCAGTGGTTCTTAAACTCTTTTTCTAAAGCCCCTGTCCCACTGCACTTACGGATGCAAAGAGGAAGTAAAATGTTAAAAAAAGCTTGTCATCCATTGGAAAACGCTATGCATCCATTGTGTACTCACTGCATACGTGTTTTCATATGCGTAATAATCCCTCCAGCATCCGTCCACTGCGATTTCATCCGCACTGTGGTTCTGGCCCTCCAGTCTGCCTCTTTGCCTGCATCCTGTGGAGCTGGGGGGGGGGGGTTGGCCTCTGGTGGCTGCTGCTTCTTCCTCCACTTGTGACAGGGGATCCTCCAAGTCCGCCAGCATGGGAGTGCAGCTGTCGGGGGTCTCTGCCATGGGGCCCTCTGAAGACACCTGCCTGGACAGGCTCGCTGGCTCCTGGCTGGAAGAGGACGGCTGTCTGTGGCTGTCTGAGGGAGAGGGGTTTTCAGAGGGGCTGCTCCTCGGTGGCGGATCTCACCCTCCAGGAAACTGCACTTTGGCCATGACGTACAACTCCCGGTCAGTGAGCTTGACAGCGCCTGCCCGGTTTTCTTGAGGTGTAGCTTGCCATACTAGGTGGTGTGCATTGGCTTCCACCATCCCAGGAGTACATTGCAGTGTAACCCCCAGGCTCTCTGCCTTTTCTGTCCAAGCTGCCTGCTTCTTCTTGGTGTCACAATAGAGTCTGTGGCCTTTCTCCAGAGGTACTCGTTCTCCCTCAGCCATTCCAGCACCTCATCCTCATGCTCCTCAGAAACGGTGTACTGTTTCCTCTTCTCCCTTCTCCTTTCCCTTGCCTCTTCCTCCCTCTGGCAGGGGCTTCAGCAGGGCCTTCAGGGGCTGGAGCAGCAGGGGCCTTTCGGGGGCTGGAGCAGCAGGGCCTTCAGGAGCAGGCTTTGAGGGCCTTGGGGCTGGTCCACCACAACAGCAGCAGCAGCAGAAGCAAGCAGCAGGTTCAGAGTCAGTGCCAGGGGGTGGGATGCTGGTTCTGTCCTTCTTGCCAGGGCTTGAACGAGTAGGCACAGGCTTCCTCTTTTTCCCTGACTGACGAACCATGGTGTTCCTCCTAGATGTATGTGGCAGCACATCTTTCCCCTGTATGCTGACTGCATGCGTGCTGCATCCTTTTATATCCGTGGAGCTGATGCAATTCATATTCCCCGCATGCGCAGTGAACGCTGTGCGTCTGATATACATCCGCGTGGCATCCGCTTTGCTTCCTATAGGCATCCGTGATGCGATCCACTTCATCCGCTATGCATCCGCCATTCTGCTGTGCGGTCCGCCCGCTTCGCAATTCTCCCCCGGAAGCCCTTCGGAGGTGTCATCCGCTTCCATCCACTGTCATCCGCTAGGCTTCCTATGAACATCCACTTAACATCCCCACTACATACTACCCACGTCCGTTCTTTTCCATTCTTTTCCGTTCTGTTTATGCAAATTTTCGCTTCAAAAATTCACTCTTAGTCATGATAAATGATCTTTAGTAAAGACCTAGAAATCCTTACAGGCCCGTGCCATATTCTCTTTTCCAAGCCACAAAAGGGCTTTTCCAAGCCACAAAATAGCATCTTATTGCAACTTTAGCACTTGTGGAATAGAGCCTTCAAGGCCATAGAAATTATACCATTTCTTTTTTCATCTCTTTCATCCTCTTTTTGTTTATCTGTACTTTGTCAAGAAAACTTGTGAATGAAAGCAACATTCTCTGTCAACAAACAGGCTACTCAACACAGACTTAGGAGATTAATATGAATCACACCTTAGCAAATATGGTAGACAGGGAGGAGTGAGCTCTCACCAAAAATATATAAGCTCCTGAATATTCCACATGAGAATTTATGCAGGTCAAATTATGGAAACCACAATAAAGAATTTGCTTATTCTGTGGCATAACTTACATCTTCAACTGCAGAAAATCAGTAAATTTCATCTGCTACTTATAGTTTATATACATCTATTAAAAACCATCAAAAGACACTCAAGAAAATTTCATGAGTGATGTCTAGTAATTTCATGAGTGATGTCTCTTTGGTGGGATGCAATGAATGTTCAGATGAATATATTAAATTTTATTTCAAAAGAGTCATAGCAAAAGCGAGCTAATAGTAGATGACATAATATTAGGTTTCTAGTCTAGTTTGTATAATCTCCAGAACTCAAGAGAGCTTTCTACCTGAAATCCTTAATAATTATTTCCTGGCATTCAGTTTAGCCTCTGCTAATCAAGATGGACATATAAGTCCTCTAGCATTTTATAATGAATCTGGTTCAGAATTTTTCCTAGCTCTCTGTCATTGATATTTCTCCAAACACAGTTTCAATTTATGATCCTGAAGGACTTTCCACTGATCTTTTTCTTTGACATCCGCTGTCCTGTGGCTTTCTCAGTTATCTCTGTTTTAAAAGAATCCACTAAAGGTCGGAAAAGGCCAAAGGCAAGAAAGGTTGGATAATAGTCAAATTCAGAGTTTCAAAAGCAACAATTCATATTTGTAATAGTAATCACATGATTACTGTTCTATTACAGTAAACAGAATCTTTGCAAAATGACAAATAAATTTTCGTTAAGCCCATGTCCCACTGCACCAACGGATGCAAAGAGGATGTAAAATGTTAAAAAAAGCTTGCCATCCATTGGAAAACGCGATGCATCCATTGTGTACTCACTGCATACGTGTTTCATATGCTCTATCCCTCCAGCATCCGTCCACTGTGATTTCATCCGCCCAAGAAGTTTTGAGCTGCACAAAACTTTGTGAACGGATGAACTTTCCGCTGTGTACGATGTAAATCTGTGACATCCGAGCAACAAACGTTCTATGTCCGTTTATCATCCATTAAACGTCCGCTGTATCCTCTCTGCATCCTCTGGGCATCCTCGCAACTCACATCCGTTGCAGCTGAAAACGGAAAGAGGGAGGAAACAAAAGGTACACAGAACGTCTACACAGCGTTAGTAGCACGGAAATAGAAAGGATGCGCAGTGAACGGTTTGCATCCGATATACATCCGCTAGGCTTCCTATGAACATTCATTTAACACCCCTGCTACATACTACCCACATCCGTTCTTTTCCGTTCTGTTTATGCAAATTTTCACCACTTTTTGGAATGGATGACAACGGATGGAGCCACCCCCGAAATTTTGCTCATCCGCTGTGTCCTTTATGCATACATTTTGTATCCGTCGGCCAGTGGGACAGGGCCTTTAACATCAGCTAATTCCTTTAGATTTTCATGGTACAGAGTACAATAAAGTTTGTCTTTCAAAATTTAATTTTTTAACTTATTTTTTTTGTGAAGAATTCAAGCAATTTGTCCAATTACCACTTCTCCATTAGGAAGATAATGCTTCCTATGTATTTCTTCAGCAGTAACAGAACTATAGTAACAGTAACAGAACTATAGTAGCAGTAACAGTTCTATAGTAACAGAACTAGAATTGATATAATGTTCATACAATATTTGAATAAAATTCTAGCTCTCATTCTGAATCAAATCCCAAACTTACTGCATCTTATTTCTGATGCATTCAACCCACTCATATTAATTGTTCTTTTTTCTTCTTCTGGAAACAGATCTCCCATTTACCCTCTCAGTCTCCTGGTATCTTACAGACACACAGGCAAGATACTTATATTCTCTTCCACTTTGAGTTGTTCATAGATCCCCTACTCTTAGGTCCATTCTCCTGCTTTTCCTAACCCTTAGCTACTTCTTCCCATGCCCAAGCTGGTCTCGGTCTCCTCCTATCCTATTTTGTTGCCCGCATATCAACTCTTCTTCTTCCTACCATTATGTTTGATTTATCTCAGTTCTTACCTACAGTCATTTCTAAGCTTTCCTTCCTACCAGATAGTGATAATGAGATCTTTCTGTGGTGAAATGGTAGCTGCCAGAGCCCATCATTTTTACTTCCTAAAATGTTTGTCTACATGGAAAGCTACTCAAAACACGTCATTTTAAAATCATGTTTATCTTCATTAAATAAATAGATGATTTTGATCGATTTATAGAAGATACAGTATCTATTTATAGATAAATAAGTGCAACTTTGGTGCTTCTATGATATACTAAATAAAGGTCTGGTTTTGTTTTTTCCTGCCAACTCACAGTTGAAACATCTTCCACAATAACAGTTAAGGGATGCAGGGAGAGAAAAGAAACATATAGTTTCATTAGTACATCTACACAAGTGGCATTGAATTCTATCTCATGACTGCATCCAATCAGGCACACTTGGGGATGTCCCATTGAACTCAATGGAATGTAAGTGTGGGGATTTGTATAAGAATTTGTGCTCTATCTATATATTACTAAGCTCTTGGATTTATAACTGGAAAAATGATGCATCATAGGGAAAACCTTTTCAACCAGGTACCTCAAATAGGTTGATGTAGTATACCATTCATTCAATCCACAACCCATGTGTAGAATTGAAATTTGAAAAAATATAATTTATCATTTTTAACAAAAATTATCATAAAGCATTTTATGACATAATATAAAAAGTCATGAAACATTTGCTGTGAGTGATGTGGTGGACTAGAGGTGAAGTTCTCGCCTCACAATCAGGAGGCTGTGAGTTTGATCCTAGGATATTTCTCTCTCTGGGCACACTGAGAATATATCTGCTGAACAAACTGTGCATTGGCAATAGGAAGGGCATCTGGCCATTAAAACACTCTACTAGCTCCATTCAGTTGCCCAGACTCCATTCTTCAAGGGATTATGGGGTTGTTAAATGAAGATGATGATAAAACATTTGCTGTGGTCAACTGCTGAGCTTTGATTGTGCTGTGCAGTTCAACATGAACTATAGTACTTTCAAAGCTGATGTATCTCTGAATATCTTTCTGAATTTTCAAGAATTTGCCAAGTACATAAGAAGCTCTGCCTCCATTGAAGGCATTAAGGAATCTGGTAAAAAAAATATCTCTTATATGATGACCCAATGGGTGCATTACAAAAATAATGGTTTAAGTGGCAGTTTTTAAAAAAACACATGTTGTCTTACTTTATTCCTTTTCTTATGTGAATGTCTATGTCAGGGGTCTTCAAACTTGACAGCTTCAAGATTTGTGGACTTCAGCTCCCAGAATTCCTCCTCCATTCATGTTAGCTCAGGAATTCTGGGAGTTGAAGTCCACAAGTCTTAAACTTGTCAAGTTTGAAGACCTTTGATCTATGNTCCTCCTCCATTCATGTTAGCTCAGGAATTCTGGGAGTTGAAGTCCACAAGTCTTAAACTTGTCAAGTTTGAAGACCTTTGATCTATGTAATGATAAACACAATCTTTGAAATGACATAAACATCAAAGGAAGTGAGCATAATTTTAATTATGATACTTAAGACTCTGTACTTTGATCTCACTTCCTGTCATGAGCATGTTTACCTTTAAAAGTACCATTGAATGAAATGAAGCATCCAGTTATCAAATTGGTACAATATGAAGCTGTGAAATGAGTTACTGCAGATGGCATTTGACATTACTGTTAATAGTCATATTGTTTTCTGACTAAAATTTACCAGCTAGTCTATGGAAAATATGTTTCTGAGAATCAATGTATTTGGATCAGGGCCATTTTACAGTTTGTGGCAAATTATCATTTACTCCCTCAGAATTTATGGTAACAAGACTACTATTAATAAAGTTGGACATTGTGAATATAACTGTGACATGGAAAATCTGCCATGTATGGAAAAATCTGTTCTCACAATGAATGCTAAAAGGCCAGCATTTACTGTTTAAGCCACAGTACGAACAAAAGATTGCCCTGTGTAATGAAAGGGCCATCACCTTAGAATTTGACAAATTGGAACAAATTAAATTGTTTGTACCCTGTGAAGTATATCAACAAACCTCATCCAATTTATTTTTCTTAGTAAATTAATTCCAATAGCTCATCTGTTAACCATGATGCTCAACCTATGGATTTTTGCTCAGTCCATTAAATTACTATCCAGTATTGTTATTGTGGTTGTAGCAATAAAAACAAGGGCTGCAATCAGAGCTTGGGAAACGTCTGTAGTGTATAGTAAATGTACACATCTATTCTTTGCATGCTTCATATTTGTAAAGTGTTTGGTTTAGTGAATTATATAAACCTAGCAATAACAAAATAATTTTAGTATAATGCATGAATATAATTATAAATATAAAGTATCATATTGTTGAAGGTCACTAATAGTGTCCATTGTACATAATTCATTTATTTATTTGGTTTAGTTTGTCAAGTATGTATAAGAAAACAAGTATAAGTATGAACATAACATATAAACATATAAGTATAAACAGGTATAAGTATATACCTAATAAATGAGTATGAATAAATGAGAACAATAGGATGGGGTGGTAGGCAGGCTGGTGTGCTTATGCACGCCCTCTCATAGACATCTTAGAAATGGAGTGAGGTCCATGGTAGACAGTTTAAGGTTGAAGTTTTGGGGGTTTGAGGATGTAACAAGAGAGTCAGGTAGTGAGTTCCAGACATTGACTATCCTGTTGCTAAAGTCGTATTTTCTGCAATCGAGTTTGGAGTGGTTTACTCTGAGTTTGTATCTATTGTTTGTGCGTGTGTTATTATGGTTGAAGCTGAAGTAGTCATTGACAGATAAGATATTGTAGCAGACAATTAGGTCAGACCATAGTTATCTAGGTCCAAAACTTCTTGTCTGATCAGAATCTTCACATTACATGTTTGCATGAAATTTTCAATCAATTAATAATAGAGTAGAACATAGATTATTTTCAGTATTAATATCACAAATATATATGCCCATGATGGCGAACCTATGGCACGCAGAGCCATTGTTGCTGGCACATGAGCCTTAGCCCAGAGCAGATGTACTGGGCATGTGCATACGCCGCCCACCCGCCAGCTGATTTTTGGGTATCTGGCATGCATGTGCGGGGGACGGTAGGAGCAAGAGATGTGCACGTGTGCACAGAGGCACGTGGGGGTTGTGCACTCATGTGCAGAGGGCGTGGGAGGGCCTGCGTGCATTGCCTTCACAGTGCTGGCACACGAGCGTGCGCGAGAGAGCAATTTTTGGCACAGGAGCCCAAAGAGGTTAGCCATCACTGCTATATACTCTTTAAATATGTACATTTTTTTTCTTGAAGGCGCTCTGATTGACATAGAGTTCATACAGACATATTCAAGCCAGCAAGATATTTAAACCATTTAACAATTGCTATATATTAAAAAGAAATAATTACTCTGGTTTAATATTTTTCCATTAGCAGTTCCAAAAGAAAGATATAAGATATTTCCAACATGAAAAGGATTCTATTTATCCAGGTCAGCAGTCCTTCAATCATTGATCACATTTGGTTTAATTGCAATTTTATTCTGATCTTAGAAGTTCTTTCCTACTCTCTTAGTTAAGCAATTCCGTGGTCATTCATATGAATTCTGTGTTCAGTATATGCTATTAGATAAAGAGCCCAAAGTGAAATAAGCAGCTGCTAAATTTATATTAGTATTTTTATATTATTTATTGCTATATATTATTTATATTTATATCATTTTATATTAATTTTATATTAAAATGAGCTGGAAAGCAGGTTAGTGGGATGGGGAGGGAATGGGATTTTGTAGTAACCTTCTCCCAGGTGTGGGGACGTAATGAATATTTTGTACTATCCTTTCCCTGCCAAGCCCACCAAGCCATGCCATGCTCACAGATCCGGTAGTAAATTTTTTTGAATCCCATCACTAATGGGACCAAATGGTTAAACACAGATAAGGAAAGATCAAACAGTACAATAATATCATCATGTCCTCTCTTTCATGCTTGTTCAACCCCATTTTAAATAATTTAAGATCAGATCTACCAATCTTTTAGGACTACTGCTCTTGTTTCTTTTTTATAACTTCTCATATTGGTCAAATACTGTAATAAAGATATTCATATTCTCTTCTCAGCCCTATGGATTCTATATATCTTCCTTAATCTTGAATCCTCTATCAAAGACCTGAAACTCTGAGGATTCTGCACAGTGTCTTAATTGTTCCTGGACTCCTAGCACTGTGTTCTGGACAGGGAACACTGATATTATTCCTGGAATCTACTGAAGCCATTCTTCCAGCTGAGGAGTTACTACCTGAGTGCTCTTATCACCATGAGGACAACTTTGGTCTTTTCTTTCCACATCTTCTTTAGTTCCTCCTTCAGGCTCTGGTACTTGTTTCTGATTATTCCTTCATCCTAGTTTTGCTGTTACTTGACACTGCTACTTCTATCACCACCTCTGTCTTCTGATTTTTGCCTACTAGTGTGTATCCTCTTGGAGCAGGATGCCATGCAGGGTCCCAAAGACTCATTTCTGGCAGAGTTTGGGAGATAGAAAGAAAGACTTTTGCTGCTTTCCTTGCATGCAGCCTGAGAATGGAATTCAAAGAAGGCTAGGAATGGGGCTGTCTTGGAGGGGGTGGGAGTGTGTGAAGGAGAGAGAGAAAGAAAATCACTAGACCTCAGGTTAGATCGATCTCCCTCCCCACCTCCCTCTAAGAACAAAGCTCAAAGCAGGCTAGGAATGCCACCCCAAATCACCCCCAAAAGCAATTATTCCAGGCTGCGGGGGAACACAAGGCTGTGCCACCCACATGGCCCAGGAATACAAGGCTTGCATCACTTGCATTAGGAACAACAGGAGGTTGTGGGGGCAGGGGGGGTACTTGCCTGGCCACCGGGTTGCTTCTTTCAGCTTCTTTTGTCTTCTGCTTTTGGCTGCATGCAAGGAAAGCAACAAACGTCTTTCTTCTATCCCCCAAACTCTGCCAGAAATGAGTCTTTGGGAGATAATAGGTATAAGTAAAAACATCGTTATGAATACATGGATACATATAAGAAAAATAAAAGAAACAGTAAGATAAGGATGGTAGGTATGTTTGTGATCTTATGCACGCCCCCTACAGACCTCTTAGGAAAGGGGTGAGGTCAATAGTAGAAAGTCTAAGGTTAAAGTT
>BHFT01035029.1:50800-63001 GCA_004320025.1 Laticauda laticaudata | reverse complement strand
GCCACCTGTTTGATTAGTGCACATGGTATGGCACTCACTATTAAATGCTTGGTTTTGGTTGGCATCAAGGTTGACAATCTTACCTGCACAAACATCTGTTTTGCATGCACTGGTATCTTTAATAGTTTTAGGCTGCTGGGGAGAGAAATGTTCTGAATCCATTAATTCTTTGTCCCCGCTATCTCAGTGGGAGGACTCAGAATACAAAAAGGAATAATAAAACTTTCTCCACTGTTTGGAGAAAGGAATAACTTCCTGGTTTTGCCCTCCTGGTCCTAAATTTGCACAATCTTCCAGTGAAGAAGAAAAAGAGTTGGCTTATTTTGTGTTTCAGTGATCCTTCCTTCACAATGGAGTTAACTCAATCATTGGAGAGGGGTAGTTATCTGTTGTAGGAATAGCAAAAAGAGGGTCAGTTAAATACATCAACTAATTCTCAAGAAGAACTGCAAACAGATTTAGAAATACACGGAGTTAAACTAATGCAATCTAGTCAGTTGCTTTAGAGAAACTTCTAAAGCAAGTAGCTGGCCCATTTCACAGACTTAAGCCTCCAAGAAAAAGAGTTGGAGAGAAAAAGCATTTAAAAAATAATCATCATCCTCTAATAGAAACAAACCACAAAGACTTAAAAACACAGTAGACACCCTCCAAACCATGATTGTGGCTAAGCCCTAGACAGACATGCCAGGGGGTTTTTGGAAGAAAGTTTTTAGAAGCCAGTAATTTCCAGACTAGCAACTTTTCAACTTGGCTGTTGTGAATTTTGTGCTGCCCCGATCGTTGCTTAAGAAATCTTGATTAGATTAAGGGGCTGACCAGCTCAAAAAAGAAAGTGAATACATACCTGGCCATCTTACAAAACAGTACAGTAAACCCCAAAGTGATTGGGGTTGCAGGGGAGGCCCCTATAAATCCATAAAAATGGTAAACAAAATCTTATATGTGCAGTTTTAGATATGCACAAGACAATGGACAGATTTCATTTCATTATTTTTATTACATTTTCCCCCTGCTCTGTTAAATTTGTAAGTTTTTTTTTCATGGCTTCTAAAGGGTGAAAAACTGAACTTTGTTCAACACATATCATGTAATCTGATTTATTATAATCTGACTAATTCATTTCGGTAAAGGATGTTAAGGATTAATCCAGGTTTAGGGCTAAGCATCTTGTGTGAACCTAGCGTTAATAGGGATTTTCTGGAATGAAGACATCAACACACACACACACACACGTATACACAGAGATTGCTTCTCTCTAAACACTGCCTTAATGTAAACCTCCCTTTTGGTTTTGCTACAATGCCTACTACATGGGGCTGCTCTTGAAAACTAGCCAGAAACTTCAACGGGTCCAGAATGCAGCAGTATGCACAGAAATGGAGGCTCCTAGTTTTGTCTATGGTGCATGAGCTGCACTGGCTTCTAGTTTCTTTCCAGGTGCAATTCATAACAGAGTCTTGGAGGACTTTTACCCCCAATCTTCATGTCTTCTAATCCAAGTCTTCTAGTCTTCTAGTCCAAGTCTTCTAGTCTTCTAGTCCACGTCTTTTGGTCTTCTAGTCCAAGTCTTCTAGTCCAAGTCTTCTAGTCCAAGTCTTCTAGTCCAAATCCTCAAGTCTTCTAGTCCAAATCTTCTAGTTCAAGTCTTCTAGTCTTCTAGTCCAAGTCTTCTAGTCCAAGTCTTCTAATCCAAATCCTCAAGTCTTCTAGTCCAAGTCTTCTAGTCTTCTAGTCCAAGTCTTCTAGTCCAAGTCTTCTAGTCCAAATCATCAAGTCTTCTAGTCCATCTTCTAGATTTCTAGTCCAGGTCTTCTTCTAATTTTCTAGCCCAACTGCCTTCTCTTCTACCCTTCCATCAGCTCAGATAGGGTGGGCACACTCCTAGTCCCTTTCCCTAAATATTGCCATCTGATAGAAGTAGGCTTTTTCCCGTGGCAGCCCCTGCCCTTCAGAATAAATACCCTTCCTGTTGAAGTTCAGCAGGCCTCTTAGCCTTTAGTAAAGTTTTGAAGATATGCCTTTCCCCACCCTGCCCCGCCCCCCCAAGCCCTGGGATAAGATTGGATAATTGCCCATTAGAAAGTGGACTTGGCACCATGCCTATGTTGTTCTTAATGCTTTAATCTGTTCAGTTTTAATATGATTGCATATGTTGTTTTAACTTTAGATCGGGAGCCGCCCAGAGTTGATTAGAAGGAAGGCAGCTATATAAATTTTCTACATGAATAAATAAAATTGTTCCATTTGTGAATCAATTAGGTACGTGCACTGGCTTATACAAGCATAGTATTACTTGCATTCTTTCTATCTTATTCCTTTGATGTCACTTTTAAGAAAGGAACGTTTATGGCTGTGCCAGTTTGCACCAGTTAGTAACTAACTGGTTCCAGAATTGTTGCCTCGGAAAGCCGAGGAGAGAGAAATCTTCACCTATCGCTCTCCTTCCGTAGGGAGTCACAGAGTCAGCATATGAGAGCAAAAGAGTCTCAACACCAGTGGTGGGATTCAAATTTTTTTACTATGGGTTCTGTGGGTGTGGCTTGGTGGATGGAAGGATACTGTAAAATCTCCAGTCAAGGGTGGCATTTGCTGGTTCTCCAAACTACTCAAAATTTCCACTACCGGTTCTCCAGAACTGGTCAGAACCTGCTGAATACCACCTCTGCTCAACACCTCTCCGATTTCCACACTGAAAGAATATTTCTGTAATGCTTTCACCCTAGGAAGGATGCCGGGATCTCCTTTTTTTTTTCTTACCAACTGCAAAGTTGCAAAAACAATTCTTTCTCTTTTCAGTTCTCTTATTACACTATGCATTATCAGCCCAATCTTCTTGGATCAAAGATTGTACTCTTCTGTATGAGATCTAGAGTTTTATATAGCTTATTTTCCAATGAACAGCTTTCATTTAAAAAGAGGAAGCACTCACAAAAGCTTCTGCCTCTTTTAATAAAAATTGTCTGTTGGAAAAAGTCCTTTTACCATTATTAGACTCTCTTCCTATGATACACGCAGTACAATCAATATAAACTTGTAACCTTCTCTGGCTGCAAGAGATCTGAAATTCCATGTAACCTACTAGCCTGGGAAAAAAATAAAACAATAATTTAGAGTAGTGTTTCTCAACTTGGCCAGTTTAAGATGAGTGGACTTCAACTCCCAGAATCCCCTGGGCAGCCATGAAGTCCAGATATGTCTTAAAGCAGCCAAAATCGAGAAACACTAGTTTAGATTCTCTCCATGTTTCCCAACTTCTTGGATGAATGATCCCAACCACAGTGAGCACCACAACAAGCATAATTCCCTTGGTCTGCTGGTTTCAAGAGTAACTCTTGAAACAGCTAAAAATAAAAATGCCCAAATCTCATCAATTGTCCCTTCTATTAGTGGGTCAGCCCTATTTATTTTATTTATTTATTATTTATTTATTTGATTTGTCAATCGCTTACAAGATAATCGGTAAAAGTATAAACATGAGTAAGAATACAGGAAGTAGGTACGAATAAATGGGGACAATAGGACAGGGATGGTAGGCACCATGGTGCACTTATGAATGCCCCTTACAGACCTCTTAGGAATGGGGTGACGTCAATAGTGGTTAGATTGAGGTTAAAGAAGAGGGGGTCAGAGGATGTAACAACAGAGTCAGGTAGTGCAATCCAGGCATTGACCACTCTGTTGCTGAAGTTTCTGCAATCAAATTTGGAGCGGTTTACATAGAGTGTGTATCTCTTGTGTGCTGTTGTATTGTTGTGGTTGAAGCTGAAGTAGTCACTGACTGGTAGGATATTGTAGCATATAATTTTGTGTGCTATGCTTAAGTCTAACCGTAGGCAGCGTAGTTGAAGATTGTCCAAGCCCAAAATCTCAAGCCTGGTGATATAGGGTATTCTGTTGTGAGCAGAGGAATGTAATACTCTTCTTGTGAAATATCTCTGGATTCGCTAGATTGTATTAATGTCCAATATGCAGTATGGATTCCAGACTGATGAGCTGTATTTGAGTATTGGTCTGGCAAAAGTTTTGTATGCTCTAATTAGCAATTCTAACTAGATAGTTTAGAATTCTAACAATTCTAAACTAGTTAGCAATATTAGCAGAAGTGGAGCCCACATGACCTCACTGTGATCTCTCCGTTACGCCGTATCAGTCTGCTGAATCAGTGTACCACCTTGCCCTCTTTCCAAAATTGCTCAATGCCCAAGCAGTGGTAGAAGCCAGTCTCGTCCCCAGCTGACTCAGTTTCTCAGGCAAAAATAAAACTAAGTAAACACTCCTGACCAGAAAGTGGAGGGGGGGGGGGGGNAATAAAACTAAGTAAACACTCCTGACCAGAAAGTGGAGGGGGGGGGGCAAATCTCTTTCCCCATGGCATGATTGAGCATCTTGCTATTCATGAAATTTAGGTGCATGCAAAAATTCCATCAGATGCCCGTAAATGAAACCTTTGCTGAAATCAAGCTCATGTTTGAGAAGCAAACACAGAATCTCACTGGGCATCCTGCCTTGGCCAGTATTCACTCAAGTGGAATCGAAAATAGCTGTTTTTTCCTCATTCTTGCATACTTTCTCAGCATTGGGGTTGAGGACATGAGGTCAGACAAGATCCTCCCAATGGTTTTGCTCTTCCCTTCAAAAGTCAAAATAGCAAAGGTGCATCTCAAAGGTGCCAACTCATTCACCCTCCCTGCAACCTCCACACATACACACATCCTGTCAGAATTAATAATTCCCTCATCCCCACATCTTGCCAGAACTGAAGAAGCTTCTTGGATCAGAAGCAAAACAATTTCTTCTTCTGCTGCTGCTGCTGCTCCTCCTCCTCCTCCTTATCTACCTCCTCCTCTTCCTTCTCCTTCTTCCCCTTCTCCATGCAAAAACAGTCCAGTTGCCCTTTGAAAAAGCACTGTCGAGACAACTATGACCTGGATGATTGAGAATTTCCACAGGCATATAAAGCAAATAATTTTGTCGTGCATGAACTAGAGAGAGGTAGAGGCACTACTTATGGGCCCACAGGCTCATGCCCGATCCCTCAGGGGTCATTCTACTTGGCTACATAGCCAGTTTGGCCTAGTGGTTAAGACATCAATCCAGAAACCAAGCGATTGAGTGTTCTACTTCCTCTGTAGGCATGAAAGCCAGTGGGGTGACTTTGGGCCAATCCCCAGGAGACTGTGAGCTCTAGTCCTACTCTGGATATGAACTTTTCCAGGTGACTTTTAAGTGAAGATGGCAAAGACGAAATTAGTCTGACAACACCTCCATGCAATTCCTGTTTTCCTTGGTCTCTTTTCCTGGTTTCTTTAAGTTATGCCAAAATATGATTGAATGACAGAAGAAGACGACTAAATAGCCAAAAATGAATTTTGTGTTAACATTTAAGCAATTATTGAAAATCAAATATTGACCTGAAGCTGCAAGCAAAACAAAAGTTACCAATAGCACAGTAAAATCATGAATGTAAAAAGTATTGACTTTCATGGCAGACTGTTGCTAATCTTCTCTCTCCATTTTCTCATTTGGAAAATATGAATATTAACCTATTACCCTTAAGCATGATCTCAATGCAACTCTTATGCTTGACTATATTTGAAACGCCTAATCTATAGGAACTCCAATGTAGACAGACAGACAAAAAGACGGATACGATGGAGGATGGATGGATGGATGGAATGAAAAATAGTAGATGATGGTAGGTAGATAGGTGGGTAGGTAGATGCCAGAAGAAAGGGATGGATGGATGGATGGATGGATGGATGGATGGATGAATGGATGGATGGATAGTAGATGTTGACAGATGATAATGATAGATAGATAGATAGATAGATAGATAGATAGATAGATAGATGATAACCAGATAGATAGATGATAGATAGATAGATAGATAGATAGATAGATAGATAGATAGATAGATAGATGATAGAGATAGATAGATAGATGGATAGATAGATAGATAGATAGATAGATAGATAGATAGATAGATAGATAGATAGATAGATAGATAGATAGATAGATAGATAGATAGGACAAAAGAGAGGGATGGATGGATGGATGGATAATTTGAAGACTAACCCAGCCTATAGCTCAGTCACTAACACCACACCAACCAACCATTTTGTGTACATTCATAGCCGACCAACCAAATCCACTAACTTTGCGCTAAGTTCAGGTTGGTGGACCAGTTAATTGTTTTTTACAGAAAAACCAACAAGTTGGATCCATGTGCTTCAACACCATTACACCTTGACCAGTGCTTAGTTTGTAGCCCACCCAACTGGCCCTTTTCCATTCCCTCATGGAAGCAGTGTTGCAAATTGTTTTGTTCCTTTGGCAACCCCTGCCATCAAACTAGCTCAGCCCATTCAGAGGTCTCACCAACCAAAATGTGACATTGATTTGTTGTTTTGGAAAAAGCGAATGTCATTAGATCTCCAAGGCAGCAGCCTGCAACTGAACATCAGAACATAGGCACTGTTGGGCTGAGTCAGTCCTTTCCATCTAACTCAGCAATGCCCATGGAGGCACAAAAGGGAACTTTTGTGACTTGGTCAATTCTTAGCCATGGTGCTCGCGTGGCTGAGACTAGGATGTATTTCTTATTAAAGGTTATTCCAGCTTCAAGCGAATGCAGAACTTACCCAAAAAGCTCAGATACCTAAATTGCATGCAGATGTGTCTATGTTTGTGTGAAAAGAAGGAGATGCTTGTTTGGCAAGAGAAAGAAAGAAAGAAAGAAAGAAAGAAAGAAAGAAAGAAAGAAAGAAAGAAAGAAAGAAAGAAAGAAAGAAAGCTTAGTAATTGTTGCCAGTTGCGAGATGAATGTGAATCAGCTATGTGGCATGTCTGCCAAAAAAAAAAAGTTAATGCAATTTCTGTCTACATTAATAGAAAGTTTGTCACCCAGAAACAGGAAGTAACAGTTCTGTGTTAATTAGGCTTGCATTGGAAAATTGCTATGAGTAAATTTCCAATTTCATCCACAGTCATTACATTCCCAGTCCATTCTTATATCCAGATTTGAATAAGCTTTCATGCCACTAAATTCAGCTAAGAAAAAGATTGCTTGATATTGATTTATTAAAGTTGAACAAGCCTCAGAGCAGTTACCTGGCAAAATCAGGATATAGGGCAAGAAAAAAACAGGGGGAGAGAGAGAGAGAATTGTGAGTCATAAAGCAAGAATTTACATGATCTTATCATGTATCTCTAGCTCTGTAGCAAAAGGATATCAAATTTTCCAGGGCTGCTGGAAATAATCGTGTAGATAATTAGCAGGGAGAATATTTTGGCTTTAATCCTTTTATGCATTTAAAAGCAGCAGGAAAAAAGTGGAAAGTGGGCCATCAGGTGAGCCTTCCTCTGTTCTGCACCATGAAAGAAACACTTTGATGGCATGGGGATGATGTATTCAAGAGTCCAAAGTAGGTATCAGCAAGAGAGTTGCTCTGGGCTTTAAACAAGGAATTGTTGGAAGTTAAAACCCATCCCTCTCCTAGAAAAATGAAATATTTTAAGATATATTTTAAAAAGGCAGAATATTTATCCTAAAAGAGAAGTAGAAAATCAGAGAGGCAGAAACTCATCCCCCACCCCACCTTTGTTAATGGGCCAGTCTATTCTACATAACAAAGATCTACCTCCTTCAGGCAGAGCCATTAAATTGCTCTTCATTGCACCACCCACCACATTTCAACCAAACTTAGCATACAGACAACCTACAAAGCTATCTATGGCCTCTGACAGCAACCAATCAGGATACTCTTCCTGTGCCCCAGGAAGTTCAAAGCCCAGAGATGACATAAAACCCAGGGACTCACAGCATCGCGTCCCTTTTTTCCTTCACCCAAGGAATGTGATTCTGTCCACCATTAAACCATCTTTCCAAACAGCCTCCCTGTTTCCAGTGTCTTTTTCCCCACTTGGAACCGAACCCAGAAGGATATTTCTTCCAATAGAATAGAAACGATCAAAACTGTCCACAATCCAGTTTTAACCTGCGCTAAATATTGCTAATCGCTGTCCATTTAAAGTAAATCAAAAGAAAGAGATTAGAGACTTTTACACTGCACTGAACAATCAAGCATCCCATTATCTTCTGGGATGGTAGGGTAAACATCAGGCTATCAAGCTGATTTCCAGAAGGACCTGCTTCAAAGAAATGGAAGCTCTCTCTCTCGCTCTCGCTCTCGCTCTCTCTGTGTGTGTGTGTGTGTGTGTGTGTGTGTGTGAGAGAGAGAGANCAAAAGGAACCAATCCCTTATCGTTCTTAGCAGCCAATGGGAATGCATTATTTGAAGCCGGTTATTTGCATACAGAACAATTTTTAATAAAACTTTGTTGTTTCACAGCCCCTTGAAGCTATATTTAGCCCTCAGGCGAGCCAGAACGTGATTCGACTTTTGGGGCTGGCCAGTCAGAGGTGAGAAGCTGCCCATTCATCACCTTTGCCACTAAAAGTTTCCTAATCTG
The DNA here is from genome assembly GCA_004320025.1 of Laticauda laticaudata. Classification (NCBI taxonomy): domain Eukaryota; kingdom Metazoa; phylum Chordata; class Lepidosauria; order Squamata; family Elapidae; genus Laticauda; species Laticauda laticaudata. The sequence goes on along the minus strand of BHFT01035029.1, from coordinate 54,526 downwards.
TGGTCAAAACCAAAGTACCTCCATGGTCTTCCATGGAATCCTTGACATTCAAGTCAAGGTGCGTAGAAACATTTCTACTCTTGCCTTCAAACCGCATTGTTTCGGTCTCACGCCCCAAATCTCTGAACAGTAAGAAACACCAGGTGTGTAAGCTTGTGGCTGAAGGGTTTGATATTTCTTGGCATGAGTTCCTAGGGTTTGGGGCAGTTTTGGGACAGGTGGTTTATTTACACATAGGCTGAGCATCAATGAAGATGTTGATCACTAGCATTCCTGCTATGATGGTTTCCTTCTCTTCAACTTCTAAGCATCTTAAAAGTGTCACCTGATCTCTCTTTTAAGCCCAGTCTGGAAACATTTTGCTTGTCTTCTGAGCTTTCCTTTTGTCCCTTGCCCCTGTGATGTAACCCGAAACTGACAGCGTTTATAATTCCTTTGGACTCCATTTTAGGACTGACAGAAAACTACAAACAACCTGACATTAAATATCCAGGCTTGGAGAGGAGGAAAAGTCAGCTAATTTTCCACTCTTTCAAAGAAACCTGCCTGATTACCAGATGAAAAATGCTCTGGAAAACATGACAGTTTGCACACATTTTGAATTCATGCAACTGGTCTTTGTAGAGATCTCTATTGTGAGTGATTTTTGTGTGTCTGTCTGTCTGTGGAGATTCTCTGTGGTCCAGATCATGGTTGTCTCAAAAGTGTCTTTAACCAAAAGGCAACTGGATTTGCTTGTTAGTTAGTTTGTTCTATTTGAAAACGTTTTGCTTCTCATCCAAAGAAGTTTCTTCAGTTCGAACTGAACTTTCTTTTTTGCTGCCTCAAAAGGTCATCTGGCATTTCCAAAAATAGTCTCTTGGGCGATTTTTGAGAGAAATGAAGCCAAGGGAGAAAGCATCGATAGAGCATTAGGATCCAACAAGGTGTTATGCTGGCTGGGGAATTCTGGGAGTTGAAGTCCACACATCTTAAAGTTGCTGAAATGGAGAAGCAGAGGCCCAAAGTAACGAGGCTAATTTGGTTCAAGAACTGAGAACTGCTGCTATTCCCATTTTTTAGACTTTTTAAAAATTCTTCCCTTTATTATTTTTTGTAAATAACTCGGGAGGGGGGCGTATCTAATGCTTCTTTCTCCTCTTTTCCCTCCCTGTGAGGTGGGTTGGGTTGAAGGAGAGGAATTGGCCCAATGTCACCCAGCCAGTTTTCAGGCCTAAAGTTGGACTAGAACTCACCATTTTCTGGTGTTTGGCCCAAAGTCACCCAGCCTTCTTTCATGCCTACAGTGGGACTAGAACTCACTGTCTGGTTTCTAGGCCAGCACCTGAACCTCTAAACCAAATGGACTCCATATTGAAAGTTAAGTATGGATTATAAGGTAGAGGATATATAACTGCAGGCAACCAAGAACTCTTCAGCTATCGGCTTATACTTCCCTGGCCTGTTAACTGACCAGACCACCCAAACTGGACAGGGAACTCCCATTCAAGGGGTCACTTTATTGTTTTGCTGTGTTTCTAGCTGTTCAACACCTATATTTTACACCTTGTTAATTTTATTTTTCTAAAATTGATTTATCCATAGTTCCTTTGTATTTCTTTCAGACTGGTACAGCACAATTTTTGGTCATAAAACATGTCTGTGGTGCTGTAAAAAAAATCCTTCTAAGACTATTTAGGCCAACTCCAATTTTTATTACAATAATCATCCGTGAAAGGTTATACCTTCCCATGTGTATATGTAAGACAACCTGACACTTCTCCTCTCTTTAACCTACCCTGTTTATCACACCATTTAAAAATAATATTTATTAACAATAAACTGTATGTCGTAATAATTATTTTTCATCTCCCCCAGGATAAAGTGTGCTTAAAATCCTCACAAGTTTTTAGTACTGCAAGTTTGAATTTTAGTTTTCTTACAGATTATAGAAGTTTTTTGTTCAGGATGACAGTTATTAGTGTTTGCACTTTCCATTTTTCTTTTCTTTGCATGGCAAAAGTATGCCTTACCAAGGAAAGATTATTTCGCATTCTTAAAACAATGCAACAAAAGAAATAATATAAAACCAGGCATGCCCATGCATACATACCATACTCTCTATTCAGTTCGGGTTAAGCAAAGGTGTGCAAAAGGAAATGAAAAATAGTAAGCCAAATAAATTAAAGGGAGGAGCTAAGAAAAGGAAATATAGTTAAATCAACATTAAAGGTAAAAGTAAATGTTCCCCTCACACATATGCGCCAGTCATTTATGGCTCTAGGGGGTGGTTCTCATCTCTGTTACAAAGCCAAAGAGCCAGCACTGTCCGAAGACGTCTCTGTGGTCAAGTGGCTGGCATGACTAAACATGGAACGCTGTTATCTTCCAATCAAAGTGGTCCCTGTTTTTCTACTTGACTTTTTTATATGCTTTCAAACTGTTAGGTTGGCAGAAGCTGGGACAAGGAATGGGAGCTCACTCCGTGACGTGGCGCTAGGGATTCGAACTGCTGAACTGCCGAGCTTTCTGATTGACAAGCTCAGTATCTAAACCACTGAGCCACCGCATCCCTGAAATCAACATTATAGCCACACTGTTTGCTATACAGCGGTGTGCTCAACTGCTTTGAAACACATCGAATTTGGTACAGGTAGTCCTCAATTAGCAACAGTTCTGTTAGTGACCATTGGAAGTTGCAACTGCACTGAAAAAAGTGACTTGTGACCATTTTTCATTCTTATGACCATTTTGCGGCATCCCCACAATCACTTGATTGACATTTGGATGCTTGTCAACTGTCTCACATTGATGACAGTTGCAGTGTCCCGAGGTTATGTCATCAATCCCCCTTTTATGACCTTCTAAGAAGCCAAGTCAAATGGGGAAACCAGATTCACTTAACAACCATGTGATTAATTTACATGTGGCGATTCGCTGAACAATGGTGGCAAGAGGAGTCCTAAAATGGGACAAAACTTATTTAGCAAATTCCTCATTTATCAACATAAATGTTGAGCTCAGTCTTGGTTGCAAAATTGAGGACTATCCGTACTCAATGCATTTTGACGTGAAAATTTCATCCCAGTACTCATTGTTTGTTTGGTCTTCAATACACAGACTAGAACTTGTGCCTCACTAGATTATTCCTTATATGGAAAGAATTGTTTGGTACTCATTGTTTTTGGTACTCACCATGCCTTCTGGAACTCATTAATGATGAGTAGCCCTGTAACTCTTTTAAGGGATATCTACAGGGTGTGCTCAAAAAAATAGAGTTTTAGTCATACTGTTATGGCCACCATCTTGCCCTAATACACCCTGGGATATCCCTTCAAATATAATAGCAACAGCATTTAGTCTTATATACCACTTCACAGTGCTTTTACAGCCTTCTCTAAGTGGTTTACAGAATCAGCCTATTGCAATTTGGGTCCTCATTTTACCATCCTTGGAAGGATGGAAGGCCGAGTCAACCTAGAGCCTGGTGGGATTCGAACTGCCAAATTGTAAGCAGCCAGCAGGCAACAGAAGTAACCTGCAGTACTGCACTCTAACTACTGCGCCACCATGACTCTTAAAAGTGAGTCCTTATTTAGTGACTGCAATTGGTTCCAGTGAAATGGTCATTAAATGAACACATATCTGACAGAAAGAGTGATGTTGAAAGAGCCTTGGTTGCTGCCCTCATATTCAAATAAAGTTCCAGTGCCTGAAATGTTTTTGGTGTGGGTTTTTTTTTTTTTT
>BHFT01035029.1:31439-50788 GCA_004320025.1 Laticauda laticaudata | reverse complement strand
TTTTTTTTTTTTGGGGGGGGGGGGGGTGTCTCCTCCCAGGGCAGAGAGATGAACTAAACAAGCAATCTCTTCCGGACCTGCTTTTTGTCCACAGAACAACAATTCCCTAAAATGTGTTAACTGCAAGTTAACAAGCTGAGCCACAGACTTTATTAATGGGTTAGAATCCTCAGGGCAGTTTGCAACAACTGCAGCCTGAAACTGACCGGAATTTAATCAGTTTTACATTGAAGGTTATTATAGTAAGGGTATGCATTGCTCTGGAAAATGAATGTTTTATTACCATCGATCGTCTTTGCCACTGGTTGCAATTCAAAGCAGTTGACTACAGCAGTTGAACGAAGACTACCTGCATTTTTAAGCTCTCACCTTTCATTTAATTTGTTTATTTTATCTTTATATGTCTCATGCATTAAAAATCAGCAGAACTTCAATCACACTGTCATAGTCATCAAGATGAAATTTTTGACCACACCCTGAGGACATCCCTGTCTCGTTCTACACTAAGAAACCGTTCTTGGTTCCATGATGTCCATCCATTCCTTTATCCACCTTATGAAAATATCACAAGAATGCAGCCCTTCGGTTTAAAGGGAGTCACACAGCTGCTCAATCTAGAACGCGCATATAAAAATTCCAACTATGAACAACTACCGGAAAGTAAACCTGGATATTCCAGATTTGAAGAGAGATTATTGCAATGCTCAGAGCTGCGTACTTGGACTGGCGTTCGGCCAATGTACAGTATGGTGTTGGACAAAACAGACACTTAAGAAGCATATGATGGAACTCAAAAAAGCACCTCAGCCTGAATTCATTACAAGCCATTGTGCAAAATCATTTTTCCTAAATTCTCTCATTGGACTGAATGCATAGCCTTTCCTGACCCAACGGCAGAAGTGGGCTGCGGCCGGTTTGGACTGATTCTTCTGAACTGGTATGAACAACGATCAGCTGACCATAGCCACCCAGCCCTGCCCTATCCTGTCTTACATTTCCTTCTTTTGCAGCTCAGCTGATTCATGCAGCAAAGTGGATTACCATGCTTTAGCTGTTCTACTCAGCAGGGAAGGCTAGAAGGAGAGCTGGAGAGGTTCAAATGGGTGCTTATTGAATGCTGCACACATGAAGTGTGCACTCACAGAGCCAGTTGTTAAACTGGTTGCATCCCACCATTGCTCAATGGTTTTTGTGAAAAATACTTTAGTTTATTTGTTGCATTTTCAAACTGAGAAAAAGATAGCTTTGCTCATGGGATTTTCCCTTGTATTTTGTCAGGAATCGTAGATTGAATTGAATTGTATTGTATTGAATTCTTTATTGTCATTGTACATATATACACAGTATACATACAACAAAATTCACAGAATACCCAGAGACCAGACCCAACACGCACACACACATGAGAATCCCTAAACACCCCCCACCTGCCACAATTCCCCACCTCCTAAAAACACACAAGCATCCACACAACAGACCAAGTAATCCTGTCCAACAGCTCACTGATGGTGGTATTTAAGTTCATTGTTAAGTGCAATGATAGCTCTGGGATAAAAACTATTCAGAAAATGTGTGGTCCAAATTTTAATTGTTCTGTATCTTCTGCCAGAAGGCAACAGTTCACAAAGATTGTGAGCAGGATGGGAAGAGTCTCTGAGAAAGTTGTGCAACTTCCTCAAAGAAGCAAGATGCGAAGATGTCATTCAGGGCTGGTAGCTGGAGCCCAGTGATATTCTGGGCAGTTTTAATGATTCTCTGTAGAGCGTTTTGTCCACTACAGAACTGCTCCCATACCATGCAAGAATGCCGTATGTCAGGACATTCTCACTGATGGTAGCAGGACAGAAGTAGATGCTGAGAGTGATGTATCTTCCTGAGCATTCTCAGGAAGTACAGCCTCTTCTGTGCCTTCTTTACAACCATGTTAGATAAGTCATGGTAAAAAAGTTAGTGTCCTCCTAAGCATACTGATGGGCTGATTAGGCGGGAATTAACTTTTTGACTGTGACTTATCTATGATTCCTGGTAAAATATGAAGAAATCCCATTGGGGAACAATTCCACTTAGGGTTAGCTCTCCATGAATGGAAAATGGACATTGCCAATTGGATTAGTAGTCCATTTGTATGCTTAGAAGTAGTATCCTTTGGAGCCCACCTTCTCTGTGTGTCCTTCCAGAATACATGGGAAAATGGGAGCACAATTCCACTTAAGATTAGAGTTAGTTCTACATGAATGTGGACAGCAAAATGGATGTCACTAATAGACTTGTAGCCCATTGGTATTCTTAGGAGGGCAGTAACCTATTTAGGCCACCTTATTTACATATTCTTGTAAAATACTTGGAAAAATCCTACTGGGTCCCACATCCATTTCCAGTTATGGTTAGATCCCTGAATTCCTCGAGAAAAAAGGACATTGCCCACAGATTCCTAGAGTGTTGCTATGCTTTAGAAGTCACATTTCGCGTGTGCCTTATCTACTTTTCCTGCTAAAATACCTATTTGTAACTCTACATCAGTTGTTGTTATATAAATAAATTAGTTTTCCTTCATTTTCCATCATAGAATTATTGAACATGAATATACCATTTGTACCCATATCGTGGTTTCATACAGCATTTAGAAAGTATCTTTATTGCTACTTATATGACAATCCGTTTTCACTGCAATCAAAATAATAAGAGATTTTTTCTCATGTTTTAGCAGCCATACTCTGAAGATCCACAAGAAGCATACTAGTAAGATATAGAGTGTTTATTTTGCCAGATTTATAGCTTGGCATGACGTGCGAACTGCCAACTGTTTTTTCATTTTTTTCAACCAATGTTTAAATTGTGGCTTAATGTAATATCTTAATTTAAGCTATATATGCCACATGGGGTTAACAAACCTCTCTTCCATTATGTCATCTGAGCTTGTAAACAATCCAAATAGATTTTCTAGGAGTGGGTAACTTAAAAAAAAAGAAAATCCAGTTTTCTTATTGTTATCTTTGTAAAAAGGTAAAGTTGAGCAATCCATAGAAAAGGACATGGGATTAAGGAATTGATGGAAATTCCCGAAACCACGAGAAAAGACAATCCTAATGTTGACTCAGGTGACGCAGTGGCTCAGTGGCTAAGACACTGAGCTTGTCAATCAGAAAGGTTGTCAGGTCGGCAGTTCGAATCCCTAGCACCCCATAATGGAGTGAGCTCCCATTACTTGTCCTAGCTTCTGCCAACCTAGCAGTTCGAAAGCATGTAAAAAAAATGCAAGTAGAAAAATAAGGACCACTTTGGTGGGAAGATAACAGTGTTCTGTGAGCCTTCAGCATTTAGTCATGCCAGCCACATGACCATGGAGATGTCTTTGGATAGCGCTGGCTCTTTGGCTTTGTAGCAGAGATGAGCATCGCCCCCTAGAGCTGGAAACAACTAGCACATATGTACGAGGGGAACCTCTACCTTTACCTCATGCTGACTCACATGGTCTGAACTGCCAAACGCTCAACTTTTATCCCTGTAGTCCCCTTCTCTCTTTCTCCAAACCTTACACACTCTCAGTTTTACAGGAAGGAGCACCAACATGGTTACACCCAAGGTGATTCCTTTTTCTAGGAACTGGATGCTCAGAGGGTTTCCACTGATGGTGGAAGGGTCTTCTTCTACATTTACAAGCCATCTGGACATTTAAGGGGACAAAATATTCTCCTTTGCTGAGGGGAAATACATCATCAGGTGTGTTTGGGATTCAAAACAGGTAGAGAAGTCATATCAGAAAGAGGATGAACATGAAAGCAAATGAAAGTACAACCTCTTAATCAGAGGTGGGTATTCAGCCAGTTCAGACTGGTTCTGGCGTACCAGTAGCAGAAATTTTGACCAGTTTGGAGAACTGGCAAATACCACCACTGGCTGGCCCTGCCCACCTGCCCCTGCTCTTTCCCATCCTTTATTCCATTGATTTTTAGCTCAGCTGATTCGCGTGGCAGAACGGATTGCCACGCCTCAGCTGAGGTAAAAAAACAGCTTAATTCAGCAAGGGCGATCTTTGAGTGCTTGCACGCTTGCGCGAAGTACGTGTTAGGTGCATGCGTCCTTTGTTCCATTGATTTTTATCTCAGATGATTCATATGGCAGAGTGGATTTCCATGCTTCAGCTGAGCTAAGAAAAACAGTTCAGGTAATCTTTGAGTGCTGTGCGCGGTAGTGCCCAATCTGGAATCCCATAATCTTAATCTGTGTTTCTCCATCTCAGAAGCTTTCAGAGGTGTGGACTTCAATTGCCAGAATCCTGAAGTCCGAACCTGCTTAACTGGTGGATTCTGGGAGTTGTAGTTCACATTTCTTAAAAGTTGTCGAGATTCAGAAGACCTGCATTACATCCTAAAACAGAAGTTAACAGCAATCCCCAAAGCAAGCCAGCATGTTAAGACACAGTTTTGGCTTCACATGTTCTGTGTGCGCAGGTGTTGTGGTTTACAAACCATGGTTTACTCAACAACACTGTGAACACCTCCCCTTGCGAGAAGCCAGCCACAAACATTTTAGGCTGTAATATCCTCTTTGCTCTTTGTCAGAAATGCTTCCATTCTGAGGCTGAAGGATGCATTCAGGTCACCACTTGACACAAGTATCAATATTTTGGGAATAACGAAATATTCCTGAACTTTAATATCCCAGTCTTTATCTCAGTTCATGATATTTGCTGTAATGTGAACTGGAAGGCAATTAACACCAACTGATTCTTATCCCATGGAAGCACAATGTTTTTCCTTCTTCTCCCTGAGAAGACCTCTGAGGGGAAAAAAGAGGAATAAAAATTTTATTTTATTTAAAACAGTCCCTTTTAATAATTTAAACAATACAGTCAAAAGATGAACAGAGGTAGATGCAAGCATTTCATATTGACTCATCAATACCTACATTACAAAAATAGTATACTATTAATTATTATTATTAACAATAGTAATATTAATTTTGTAATGTAGGTACTGATGAGTCAATACAAAATGCTCGCATCTACCTATGTCCATCCTTTGACTGTATTGTTTAATTTATTTATCAAATTATCACTATCAAGCAACCTGTTTTGGGAAGGGAAAAAGAAAAACATACACACACTATTACACCCCATTGATATAAAGTATATACACATTCCAGATTTTAATATGGTGGTTGCATCAATTCATAATGAGTCCCAACAGTTTAGCTTAGCATTCCCTCCCTCAAAATATATGCAATAACTCTTAACTCAGAGTCACATTTTACCTATCGCTTAATTCTAGAAGTTACTTCCCAGAACATATTCTGAGAGAATGATGCAACTTTTACACACACGCATGCGCGCGCACACACACACACACACACACACACACACACAACTTAAGCTTCTGTTTGCATATCCAAGCTTCGTATTGCTAGATATATACATTGTCTGCACTGGGCTTAAAAGCCATCTACATTTTATCTTCAACTTCAGTTCTCTCATAGAGAATAATAAACATCTCTTTGCTTTACAGAACAAATTATATTCTTATTCTTAGTTGCCAAATCTATACTACCAAGTCAACAATGGAAATTTTTAGACAACTTAATAATTGAGAACGGTTCAAATCTACAACTTGAAAAAAGCTGAAGATAAAATTCAAATCTTAAATGCACTCTTAAATTCCTCAGCCAGCAGGAATTCTGGGAGTTGAAGTCCACACATCTCAAAGTTGCCAAGGTTGGAGATCTCTGCTCCAGATGAACCCAGAGACTGATTTGCAAATGGAGATGCATTTAAACCACCAGGATTAGCAACAAGCTCTCCCTCCCCATCCACCTACCCCCCCAAAAAAACAAAACCATTGGAGGTTTGTCTCCANCAACAAGCTCTCCCTCCCCATCCACCTACCCCCCCCAAAAAACAAAACCATTGGAGGTTTGTCTCCAGATCCTTTTCAAAGATTGCAAAGTTTTCAAGTGACCCAAAAGAAAAGTTATCAAGTAACGGAAGAATTGCACTCACTCCATTTAATTCATTTGAACAAATATTAAACAGAAGTTAAAATGAATGTTGGTTTTCCTACGGGTCTGACCACTTCTTTATCCTAGCCTCTGTTTATTTTTGAGTGGGTGGTCCTACTCAAAAAACGGTTTAACTGCATCTGATAAGACAATCAATTAACTACCTCCCCACCAAAAACCAAAAGAAAAAATGATTATGCTCTTTCCCAGAAAAAAATAAAATAAATAGCCTGCCTGATCTTATCTTGAGAGGGTGAAGTCAGAGATATATTTTTTCTATGCCTCCAGTAGATAAACCGGAATGTGTGAAGTTAAAATTCCCACCCAACCTATTGCAAGAGCGCACAACAGCTCAGCCACCACAAATTCAAACAGGATGTTGGGTTGGGATTGGATCCAAAGAGGAAGAGTTTCAAAGGGGATAAAGAGGGATGAAGCACCGAGAAAGATTAAAGGAGAAATCTGATGCTGGCTATTGACAGCTTAAGGGATCTCCAGGACAATGAAACAATGGCTGATCTGGTCCATGAAAGAAGCAGCTAGACAGAGCAGCAGTTATTTGCAAGCAAGAGGAAAGTTGATTTAGATTAAAGGTTATTCAGCCATGAAGCAAAGCAAGCTGGAAAAGAATCTGGGAAATACTCCTAAAGAAAAGGTTTTGCACTAAGAGAGTAAAAAAATTTAGTGCTAGGATTTAGGGAGAGGTTTTTAATCTGAAAATCAACATTAGGAGAATGGATCTGTGATTGGGAACACAGCAAATCGTTATTCAGAGGAATAGAATAGAAAGCATGGCAAGGCTAGCATGGCCAATTACACAGGAGAAAGAAATGCCTTATTTGTTGCTGTTTTTGTTTTTAAAAAGGATTAAAGAGCAGACCAGATTTGCACAGGTGAATTTGCCTAACACGAAAATGCAACTTTAGAAATGGTTCTAAGTTAATAGGACAACTTTAGAAAACATTTTCTTTTTTTATTAGGCATTTTTAATGTAAGAAAATATGCAAAAGAAACAAGGACAATGGTTCAAAAACAAGAGAGAGGAAGAGGAAATAAATTTTAAAAAGTGTACAATGGTGCCTTCTGCCCTTCTAATTGTCATCTTAAACTTTTCCCCAAATATTTTGTCTAATTTTTAATTCCTAAATTCTGTAATCGTCAACTCATTTTTTTTTTCATTCTTTCAGCAAAAAGTCCATATAAAATTTCCAAACCTTAAAAAAAAAGTCTTTTATCATTTTTATTCCTCTGACCAAACTGTTCAGCTTTACCATTTCTATAGGTTCAATTAATGTTATGATCCAATTTTCCACAAACATTTCATTGCTTTCCTTCCTTTTGGCAGACATAGTCCTTGAGTTACAACTGTTCTTTTGCTCATTCAAATGGCATTACAACATCACTGAAAAAAGTGACTTATGACCGTTTTTCACAATTTTGACCGTTGTAGAGTCCCTGGGATCATGTGATCAAAATTCGGATGCTTAGCAACTGACTCAGTGGTGGGATTCAAATTTTTTTTACTACTGGTTCCATGGGCATGGCTTAGTGGGTATGGCAAGGGAAGGGTACTGTAAAATCCCCATTCCCTCCCCACCCCTCTAACCTGCTTACCAGCTCCATTCTCCTGTGCAGGGCAACCAAAGAAGACCCAGCCGATCAGATGGGACTCGGGAGGCAGAGAATAGTTGGGGTTGGCGGGGCCAGTGAGAGGTGGGATTTGCCGGTTCTCCAAACTACTCAAAATTTCCGCTACCGGTTCTCCAGAACTGGTCAGAACCTACTGAATACAACTTCTGAACTAACTCATATTTATGACAGCTGTAGTGTCCCAGTGTCCCCTTTTGAGACTGTCTGATGAGCAAAGTCAACAAGGAAGCCAGATTCACTTAAAAACTGTGTCACTAACTTAACAATTACAATGATTCATTTATAAACTGGGGCAAAAAATAGCAAAATGGGACAACATTCATTTAACAAATGTCCCACTTAACAACAGAAATTTTTGACTCAATTGTGATTGTAAGTCAAGGACTACAATATAATCTTGCTACAGTTATCATATTAATTTCCAATATTTCTTTTCCAATTCCTCATCCATAAAGCCAGTAAAAATAATTCTCATTTCATTTTATTAGTTCCTAATATCTTTCACATCATTGCACGATTTTGTACCCATTTATTTTTGGCTTTTTCAGAAGTTCACTGTATATGATAAAAAGTCTCCTCTTCTTTTTCATACTTCAGAAACTGAGTTGATATTCATTTAAATATTTTAGCAATAATTTCAAAAGTAAATTCATTTGGATGTCTTTAACCCAAAGACCATCTTCAAAAAATTTTCGAAGAGAGGAAATGATTGTTTCATGTCTAAGGAGATTCTCATTCATCCTGGTCATGGTTGTCCCAAAGATGCTTTTTCCAAAAGGCAACTGGACTTTGTTTCTCCTTGAAGATGTTTTGCTTCTCATCCAAGAATAACAGAGTTAAAGGGACCTTGGAGGTCTTCTAGTCCATCCCTCTGCTCAGGAAGGAAACCCTATACCATTTCATACAAATGACTGTCCAATCCCTTCTTAAAAACCTCCTGTGTAGGAGCACCTTTTGGAAGTAAGCAGTTCTACTGATCAATGGTTCTGACTGTCAAGAAATTTCTCCTTAGTTACAGGTTGCTTCTCTCCTTTATTAGTTTCCATCCATTGCTTCTTGTCCTGCTTTCAGTCCCAACTCGGATGAGAAGCAAAAGACATTCAATGAAGTCCAGCTGCCTTTGGAAAAAGCACTTTTGGGATTGTTTCATGTAAAGAGTAAAGGGAAGAGATTTGGAGAGGCATATTGTGTTGAAGGCAGCAGAGTGTCTATAAAGGCAAAAGAAGGAAAGAGGAACAGGAAGAAGAGCCATAACCAAGCTGACACTCAAATAACAGAAATTTAAGTCTGGGGCAGAAATGTAATTTGGGAAAGCGTCTCAGGCAAGACTAATTCTCAAACGAAGGGAGAGTGGGAACCACATTCAGACAACCACAGTTCTGTTCCTATAAGCTTATAATCAAAGTAATATTAGCTTGAAAAACTAAAAAATCCCGTCCTTAAATCTTAGCACCGGAATGCCTGTGAGGATGAGAAAACCGTAGTGACAAAAGTGGTGTAATTTGAGAGCATCTGCATAAGTCCCAATAGACTTAAGCTGGGGGCAGGGGGGAATTGCAAAGTCAATTATCTTACATTTCCACCTTTGATTTTTTTTTTACCCCAGAAGCCTTTGGGGTGGTAGGGGGGCAGGGGGGGAGGACACAGATCTATCCTGCTAGGTTAAAAATAACACTCTCAGTGGGATGCCAGAATGTGTATCTGGAAATCTACTATCAATTGGGTCAGACACTTTTTCAAGGGGGGGGGAGAGGAGGAAACCTCCTTCAGTGAAGCTCCTCCTTCTATTCCTGCTTCTGCAGAGCTTTATTTATTTGTTTGTTTGTTTATTTGCATTTTATCTGCCCCCCCCTTCCTTCCATCCAAGCAGATTCCAGGCAAGCCGCTTCTAGCACCCATCAGTCCTGGCCAAAGGGTTTTGAGATGATGCAAAAAATCTTTGTTTTGCAAAGTAAAACTCTCTCACACACAGGCCTCCCACGGTTCCTAGATGAGCTCAGGGAATCTGGCTTTCTAAACAGCAATGAGAAGGTTGTCATTTTGGCTGCATTAAAACATCCCTCTAGGAAAATAGTTATCAAGCTGGGAGGGGAATACGTATCCGTGAAGGGTGTGTGCCCCTTCTCGTCTTCAATCTCCTGCTCAATCTCAACATTTGCGGTTTCTTTATTTGTGCCGTTTGTTTTGCTTTCTTTTTTAATCTGTTTTTAAAATCTCATCTCATGCACAAACACACGGCAGATGCCATAAAAAGCATGATTTTGAGGGGGGGGGTCCTTGGTGCTCTCATAGTTTGGTGGTTTTCTCCCAGATGTTTCATGACCAAACTAGGTAATGTCATCAGGGCATAGGCGATTTTCTTTGGCTTCCTTTAAATCCGGTTGCCTTTTTTTGCAATGTTTCTTGGAAGCAGAACGGATGTCTATTGTCTCTTCTCAAGTGCCATCGGACAAGCCAAGGAATCATACTTGGAATATTACATCCCATTCATAAAAAAATATAAGCCACAATATTAAAAAAAAAAGAAAGAAAGAAAGAAAGAAAGAAAGAAAGAAAGAAAGAAAGAAAGAAAGAAAGAAAGAAAGAAAGAAAAGGAACAAAGACGATTAGGGGACTGAAAGCTAAAACATACAGTGAATGGTTGCGGCCCCTCAAATACTGTAGAGGCTAATATTTGGAATAGATTATCCTGCTCGAGCAGGGGGTTGGACTAGATGACCTCCAAGGTCCCTTCCAACTCTGTTGTTCTATGGTCTAAGGGGATCGTGTCTCCCTTGCTCCTTCTCTTCACTAGACTAGCCATGCCCAGTTCCTGTAACCAGGGGTGGGATTCAGCCGGTTTGGGCAAACTGGATGTTAAATTTATACCTGGTTCGCTGAACCAGTAGTTGAACCAACCGGCTGGCCTCGCCCACCCCACCCCACCCCTCCCAGGAGTCTCCACATGTCCCATTTTGGATGTAGGTAAGTGCAGGGGCTGCGCGGAGGCTCTGGGAGGGTGAAAAATGGCCCTCCCGGAAGTTCCAGAAGTCTGGAAATGGGTCTGTTTCCGGCTTCCAGAGGGCCTCCAGAGCCTGGGGAAGGGAGTTTTCGCCTTCCCAGAGGCCCGAGGGAAGCCTCCGGACTGGGGAAGGTGAAAAACAGCCCTCCTGGAAGTTATGGTAGGCCACGCTCACCCAGCAACTGGGCAGAAAACTGGTTGTTGGGATTTTTGAATCCCATCCCTGCCTGTAACCATTCATATGTTTTAGCCTCCAGCCCTAATCATCCTAGTTGCTCTTCTCTGCACCCTTTCTAGAGTCTCAACATCTTTTTTATAATGTGGTGACCAAAATTGGATACAGTCCTCTAGGTGTGGTCTTACTAAGGCTTTATAGAGTGATATTAGCACCTCCTTTGATCTTGATTGTATCCCTCTGTTAATACAGTTTAGGATTGCATTAGCTTTTTTGGCTGCCGCTGCACACGGCTGACTCCTATTTAGCTGGTTGTCCACTAAGACTGCAAGATCCCTCTCACAGTTCCTGCTATTGAGCCTGGTTTCACCCAGTCTATAATGTGTACTTTTGGTTTTTCTTGCCTAAGTGTAAGACTTCACTTTTCTCAACACTGAATTTCATTTTGTTAGATAGGGCCTCATATTCAAGGCAGAGGTGGTATTCAGCAGGTTCTGACCAGTTCTAGCAGAAATTTTGAGCGGTTCAGAGAACCGACAAATCCCACCTCTGACTGGAGATTTTACAGTATCCTTCCCCTACCACGCCCACCAAGCCATGCCCACAGAACGGGTAGTAAAAAAAAAATTGAATCCCACCACTGATTCAAGCTGTTTTGCAAGGCTGTGAAGATTTGATTCTGGGGCCCTGAGCGTGTTGAGGGCCCCATTTGCTGGTGGTATCAACGTCCACAGTAAGTTTTATCTGGTGCCATATTCATTTATTTCATACTGTTCGGTTTCAATATTTAAAATTGCTTTATGTATTATGTTGTGTGCCAGAGTTACCCAGAAACTTCAAATCAAATCAATCAATCAATCATTTGGCTGCAGAATGTCAACAGGGGGTTGGGTTGGGGCACAATAAAATCTACAGAAGTTTTGGGCTTAGGATCTTCTGAATTTTTGGCCAAAATATCCCGAGGACCTCTGAAAGTTACAACCGCCCGTCCTTCTCCCAGGAGTTACCCATATTTCCCTCCCAAACTGAAAAAAACTTTCTAAATTATTCCCAGATCCAAAAGCTGCAGGCTAAAAAAATACAAAGTTTAAGCCAATGGCTTGTCTGACGCACTTCAGAAATTTTATGGCAAAGGCACAATTCCAGCCAAAAATATTCTGATGTTTAGTTTCAGTCGTGAGAAAAAGAGTGGGGGGAAATCTGTCCATAACTGTCCATTTACTAATATGCGCTGTTTGAGACGCCAACAAAAAGCAGGCTACAGCAAAAGAAATATACAAAGTACAATTTTAGCCATGTATAATGGGAGGTGTGTGGTCATTCTTTTCACAAAGACTAGGTAGAGATATGCTATTTTCACTGAGAAAAGGTTGGAAGGCACCTTCCTGCTTCAATTGACAGTCAAGATCTTTTGTTGACTTGCTTGCCAGGCTCATGCCTCAGAATTTGGACTTGTATCAGCTAATACAGGTAATTCTCAACTTACAACCATTTAGTGGCCATGTGAAGTTACAACGGCACTGAAAAAAGTGACTTATGACCATTGCAGCATGCCCATGTGAACAAAATTCAGATAATAATAGCACTAGCACTTAGATTTATATACCACTTCACAATGCTTTGTAGCCCTCTCTAAGCGGTTTATAGAGTCACCATCTTGCCCCCAACAATCTGGGTCCCCATTTTACTGACCTTGGAAGGACGGAAGGCTGAGTCAACCTTGAGCCAGTCAGGATAAAACTCCGTGCAGAAAGCATAATTACCCCGCAATACCGCATTCTAACCACTGTGCCACCACGGCTCTTATAATAGCTAGTGCTTAGAATTATATATCGCTTCACAACATTTTATGGACCTCTCTAAGCAGATTAACAGAGTCAGCCTGTTGCCCCCAACAATCTGGGTCTTCATTTTATCGACCTTGGAAGGATGGAAGGCCGAGTCAACCTTGAGCCTGGTGAGATTTGATCTACCAAATTGCAGGCAGTCAGCAGAAGTAGCCTGCAGTACTGCACTCCAACCACTGCACCACTGTGGCTCAGTTGCTTGACAACTGGCATGCAGTTATGACGGTTGCAGTATCCTGAGCTCATGCAATCTCCTTTTGTGACTTTCTGACAAGCCTAGTCAATGGAGAAGCCAGATTCACTTAATGACTGTACTATTCACTTAACAATGGCAGTGATTCACTTAACAACTGGGGCATGAAAGGTCATAAAATGAGACAAAGCTCACTTAACAACTGTCTAACAGAAATGTGGGGCTCAATTAAAGTTATGTCGATGAGTATTTGTAAAAACCAAGTTAAGAATCATCTCTCTGTCAAGCAACCGAGTTCTTCCCCAAAAAAACTGGAAAAAAAGAGTTTCCCAGGCCACTGGACAATGAAAGGAGAGGCTCTTAATGTCTTGAAGCTGAGTGTATCCTGGAACTCAATTGATGTAATGGAAACTCCCATCATAGACTCAAAAGCTGATGGGCAGCTTGTCGAGGAGGACTGGCAAAGTCCTTGACAAAGCTTGTCCAGGAGGACTGGAGCAGAAAAGCTGAAAGGAGAGTTTGCACAACGTCTCTCGCCAAGAGATAAGAAGTATTTGCAAAGCTGGGATGTGTTGCCCTGGCCCCGGGGAAGGAGAGCAGGAAAGCTACCTGTGGCCCAGTAGCAACCTCTGGAAGAGAGCAACTTCCTTGCCATTGCTCTTTTGACCTGTAGAAAATAAAATAAATAAATCACACCTGACGCCACCTTGATAGCCCTTCGGATGGGCTCTGAGTCCTGCTATAGCACCCAGATGCCTATACAGGCATCTGGGCCACCTTGGTTGGGTGGAGAAAAGCAGACGTGCACACAGGCATTTTTGTGGTCATGTAAATGTTTGGGAATTCCTGCCAGCCAGCCAGCCAGGGAACACCCTGCTTTTCCCCCTCCTTTTGAACCTTTTTTCCCCCAAGAGTTAGAGTGACAGCGGGGAAAATAAGCAAGAGAAATCTGGCTTGGAGCCCAAGTCATCCAGAGCCCCAAAACAATTGCAATCATCCATCAAATGTGCTGCATTCTGCCAAATCTCCTTACAGATCAGAATTTGGCAAAGGGTACCTGGGCAATCACTGCTTGTGTGACTTTCCTTCTGTGGACCCCTCCCGGTTCAACTCCCCCTCTCCTTCCAGGAGGCCGCTCCCAGAACTAGGAGAATGCTTTTACAGTCTTGCCTTCCGATTTCTGCCTTTCATCATTGACCTGACCGATGATTGATTGGGTTTAGACAGCATACGTGAAATGAAAACCAGAAATAATAAGTTTTAGAAGTAGGAGATGGATCCGTTGCCCTCAATACCCAATAGCACTTAGACTTATACAGGGTTGGGCTGCTGAGGGTTCGCAGGGGTTCGGGAGAGCCTCTAGCTAAGATTCTGTGCAGTTTGGAAAACCCCCAAATCCCACTCCTGGCTGGCTCTGCCCACCACGCCTCGCCCCTCCCAGGAGTCCCCATATGGCCTGTTTTGGATGCAAGTAAGTGCAAGGCGATGGACAGAGGCTCGGGGACAGCGAAAAACGGGCATCCTGGAAGTTCAAGAAGGCCGGAAATGGGCCCGTTTCCAGCTTCCAGAAAGCCTCCGGAGCCTGGGGAGAGCAAAAATGCCACTCCCCACCAGTGCAGGAGGCCAACTAGGCCTCGCTCACCATGGCCACATCCACCCAACATCCCAGCAGAGAACCCATTGCTAAAATTTTTGAAACACACCCTTGCTTATATACCACTCCACAATGCTTTTCAGTCCTCTTTAAGCGATTTACAGAGTCCGCCTATTGCCCCCAACAATCAGAGTCCTCATTTTACCAACCTTGGAAGGATGGAAGGCTGAGTCAACCTTGAGCCCCTGGCAGTCAGCAGAATTAGCCTGCAATGCTGCACTCTAACCACTGCGCTACCATGGCTCTTCAAGTTGGGGTTCCCCGAATTTCTTGGAGCTACAACTCTCCAAAGTCTTTTGTCAATGTAGGCCAAAACTCAACACAGGTTGAAGAACAATTGAGAGTCTCCAGATAAAAGGATGTAATAGTTGGGGTTTTTTTAGCATACAAGTTTTGAGAAGGGAATGGTTTCCCTCCCACCTTTCTTAAGGTATCTTCCAGCCTAAAACAAAGACTAAAATACTCTTTGTATAGTCAGTCAGTGATGGGTGGAATATAAATTTAATCAGCAAATAAATAAACAAGATGGCAGACTTTCCATTTTGTAACTTCTGAGCTGTCAGTGGAATCTTTCCTCAACACTGGCAACAGATCCATCTTCCTTGGCTCCTGAAATAGGCCACAAGCCAATTTAAAGTTATAAAATAGGCTACCTACTACATAGCTCTTGTTCTCCAACTTTGCTGCTCCTAATCATAACTCACAAATTGTGCTGCCAAAGGAAACAACTTCACTCTGCCTAATGATAGGGCTGGTCTAATGGTTCTATGAAGCTTTGTCTAAGGCTGATGTGAACCGCCAACATAACAAAACCAATTTGGTCTCATGGTTAAGATGCTGGCCTAGGAACCAGGAGAGGGTGAGTTCTACTCCCACCTTAGGCATGAATGCTGAAGGAGGGACTTAGGGCAAAGCACTAGGAGGCTGTGAGTTCTAGTTCCGTCTTAGAGATAAGACCTGGCTGGGTGACTTTGGGCCCGTCCCTCTCTTTCAATCCAACCCACCTCACAGGATTGTTATGGTGGGCAAAGGAAGGAATATTTGTTGTCTTCATAGCCTTGAGTTCTTTATAAACAAAAATAAAGGCAGAATAAAAATCAAATAAAGAAATAAAATGAACAAAGAAAATAGCAGGATAGAATTGATTTTTTTTAAAAAATTACTCTGTGTGTGTGTGTGTGTCCAACAGTGGTGGGATTCAAAAAAAATTTCTACCAGTTCTGTGGCCGTGGCTTGGTGGGCATGGCAGGGGAAGGATAATGCAAAATCCCATTCCCTCCCTATCCCACTAACCTGCTTTCCAGCTCCGTTTTCCTTATGCAGGACAACAAAACAAGACCCAGCCAATCAGCTGTGACTTGGGAGGCAGTGAATAGATGGTGGTGAGGCCAATCAGAGGTGATATTTCTCCAAACTACTCAAACTTTCTGGTACTGGTTCTCCAGAACTGGTCAGAACCTGCTGAATACCACCTCTGGTCCCCAATATGCCACGTATGACTCTCACGGGCCAGTTTTGGCTAGCTCTTGAATGACAGAGGCTGGTTTACTTATTCTTTTATTGATTGCTAAAGGGCCATCCCATGGAAGGTGCTTGCTTGCCATTCAAGATACCCTGATCTGGAGTCATCCTGTCCACATGTGGTGGTCATCCTCCTGATGGAAAAAACAGAGGCCCCCAAATAATCCCTTGAGGCAAACCACTTAATCCTCGGAGATAACAGGAGAAGCGTAGGCAGTTCAGAAGCTGGCCGTGGCTGACTCCTGGCCTTTTGCTATCACTTGAACAAGATGGGAGCACACCCATTTCAGGGAAATATCCTTTGAACTGGAAGTTGCAGGCTGGCCTGGCCTGAGATGGGGGGGTTGGGGAGTTGGGGGGAGTCGGATAGGGAAGTGGCTGGGAGCTTTTAGCCACTTCTGAAGTGACTAATCCCAGCAGCATCTGGGCAGACATTCCACGTGTCAGTCAGGGAGGAGTGATATAAACCAGAAAAGGCCAGCTTGTGTGAAGGCATCTCAGAGACGTCCAGCAGGAGAAAGGCACAGATGCAATCACTCCTTCGTAATGGACATCCTGGTGTCTGTTTCAAGTCCAACACCCCCCCCCCCTCCAAATATCTGGCTTGTTTGGACACACAAAAGGAGTTGGCTGTTCCTTTTAAGTGAGAGTTTATGAAAGGAAGAAGCACTGGAGAAAAAGTTTGCCCAGGATCCTAAAAGCTCTTTTAAAAAATACCCTGTGCCTATCAACAGATATCAAACAGAATAGACTAGACTAGACTAGTCTAACTAGAATAGAATAGAACAGAATAGAACAGAATAGAGTAGAATAAAAATAGTATATAGAGCAGAGTAGAGTAGAGTAGAATAGAACAGAATAAAAATAGTACAGAACAGAATTGTTTATGGGCCAAGTGTGATTGGACACACAAAGAATTTGTTTTTTGGTGCATAGGCTCGCATGTACATAAAAAGAAAAAAATACATTTCTCAAGAATCATAAGATTCAACACTTAGTGATAGTCATAGGTTACTAAATAAACAATCAAAATCATGCGAGTAAACTAAATAAAACAATAAAAATCATAAAGATGCAAGCAACAAGGTTATAATCATAAGTAGAAGGAGACAGGTAATAGGAAGGATGAGAACAATAATAATAATTCAGTCTTACTAAGTAATTTGACAGTGTTGTGGGACTTAATAAGAGTGACCCCACTAAAACAACTATATACAGGCAGTCCTTGACTTACAGCAATTCATTTAGTGACTGCTTGGGGTTACTATGGCAACAGAAAAAGGGACTCAGGTCCGTTTTTCACACTTAATGACCATTACAGCATCTTTAGAGTCACATGTGATCAAAATTCAAGCTCATGTTTACTATGGTTGTGGTGTTCCAAAGTCATGCAATCCCCCTTCTTTGACCTTCTGATAAGCGATGTCAATGGGGAAAACCAGATTCACTGAATCCAGGTAACTAATCTAACAGCTGCAGTGGTTCACTGAACAACAGGGGTACTGAAAGGTCGTACAAATGGGACAAAATTCACTTAACAAATGTCTCACTGAGCCAAATAAATTTGGGGCTCAATTGCAGCCGTAAGTCAAGGACTACCTGTATAATTGTAATTGTAACAGCCCAGACTTTTAAAAAGTCACTCGACCCATGGATTGGATATGCACAGCAGTGGTGGGATTGTGCCAGTTCGGAGTGGTTCTATAGAATCGATTGTTATGATTCTGCACAATTCAGAAAACCGGCAAATTGTGCCTCTGGCTGGCCCATCCCTCCCCTCCCTGTCCACCCCACCCCTCCCCGCCCAGTCAGTCCTTATTATGCATGCGCAACATCGCAGGAATGCCCAACATCGCTGACTGCATTGACCTCCGCCCAGTCACTCCTTAAGGTATTTCTTTTTTTCCCCCTTCTGACGATCAGCTGTTTCCGATGATCAGCTGTGCCAGAATCCCCCTCGCTGTCTTACTGCTTCACTCAGGAGGCAAACGGGCGCAGAGGGGGTAAGCTGTGCGCCCCTCCTGTGTTCCATTTTTTGCCTTCCTGGGCCCCAGGGAAGCCTCTGGGAGCAAAAATGCCCCCCCCCCGAGGCTTCCCGAGGCCCAGAAGGTAAAAAAAAATGGGGGTGGGGGTGCAAAAAAGAAGAAGCCACACCCACCCAGTCACATGGCCATGCCCATCTAGCCACACCCACAGAACCAGTTGTTAAAAAAATTGAATCCCACCCCTGGTTCACAGGATTGGTTGAAAAACAGGTGGCCCAATTCAACAGTCATGCTGAGATTTTAGGAAGGAATCCTGTTTCAAAACTTTGCCCTCAGTTGAGGCAACGTCCTTCTTCTTTGGTGCAAGCTCTTCCTTCTTTCCCTGTTCTCACGTGCCCACTTCTAGCCCATTCTGTGACTGGGGCCCCCTTTCCACAAGAAGCCATCTGATTCCCTCAGCCAATCTTTTTTTCCCCCTGGAACTTCTCTTTGGGCATGACAATAACAACAACAATATATTTTATTACGGCTATTGACTGGCTAATGAGTACAATAAATTCCACAGCGAGATCCGGATTTGGAGTAAATCAAATCTGCTTGAGATTGTTAGTGTAATTATAGCAGCAAACACCAGACTGTTATCTTAATAGCTGCACACACACAGACACACACACACACACACAGACACACACACACACATGCACTTTGCAAACATTTTAGCTATATTTACATTAGTGTTTGCAAGAACTGTTATGATCCCTGCTCAGGGGTGTCCCTGGAGATGTGGGAGGGAGGGGCAGAACGATGGGGATAGCATTCTGCCGTTCTGATGCTAGCCTCACCCCTTTGCACGTGTGACATGACATCATCCGTATTGCAATGGGGTTGAGGCTGGATTGTGATGGTACAGCCCATGCATATGGGATGCAACTGATTTCTTGGAACTTGCTGCATGCACTACAGACAATCCGTCTGCAGGACTGAATCTCAAATCACCCAAAACAGATGAGGTTTGAGGTCTCCAGATTTCTCTCTCTCTCATCTGTCAGGAGGCTAAGAACAGAGGTCTCCAAACTTGGCAACTTTAAGATTTGTGGACTTCAGCTCCCAGAATTATCCAGCCAGCATAGGGTTGAGGAGTTCTCTGGGAGAATTCTGGGAGTTGAAGTCCACAAATCTCAAAGTTGCCAAGTTTGGGGTCCCCTGGGGTAGGAGAAATATCCTTGGACATCTGAGCAAACCTGCCATGAGATCATGAGGTTTGTAGGGCCAGCGTTCTGAAGATGAATGTGGGTGGGATTGCTGATCATTCTAAGCAGGGGGGGGGGG
>BHFT01035029.1:19255-31419 GCA_004320025.1 Laticauda laticaudata | reverse complement strand
GGGGGGGGGGGTAAGGCACAACCTATGGTCCCAGGCCCATGGACAACCCCACCCCAGTCATTTTCATGGACCTAGAGTGATCCTCCTCTGACTGTTAATTCCCATGTAGTCCTCAACTTACAAATGCCATTGAGCCCCACGTTTCAGTGGCTGAGCGAGACAGTGGTTGTGTTTTGTCTCATTTTACAACTTTTCTTGCCCCCATGGTTAAGTGAATCGTTGCAGCCGTTAAGTGAGTAACCAGGTTTGGTGAAGCGAATCTGGCTTGCCTGTTGACTTTGCTTGTCAGAATGTCACAAAAGGGAATCCTGTGAGCCCAGGACACTGCAACTATCATAAATACCGCAGGATCCAGTTGCCAAGTGTCCGAATTTTGATCACAGTGATGGTGGGGGTGCTGCAGCGGTCATAAGGGTGAAAAATGGTCACTTTGTGCAGTGCCATTGTAACTTCGAACCATTGCTGAATGAAAAGTCATAAGTTTTGACTGTCTATACCATTGATGGCTAACCTTTTTGGGCTCCTGTGCCAAAAATTGTGTGCACGCTTGCATGCTCGCACTCACCTGCCAGTACCCAGAAGGCAATGCGCCCCCATGCCCCCTATGCATGAACACACAATCCCCACCCACCCCACACCCCTTTACCTGTACTGCGCCTTACAGCTGATTTTCGGCCGGTTTGAGGCCTTTTTCAGCCTCCCAGAGGCTTGAAGAAGGCTTCTGTAGGCTTTGCAGGCTGAAAACTAGGCTCGTTTTGTCACTTCCGGTATTCTCAGAAAAAACAGGAAGTGACAAATTGGGCCTAGTGCTCAGCCTGTAAAGCCTGCAGAAGCCTTCTTCAAGCCTTTGGGAGGCTGAAAAAGGCCTCAAACCAGCCGAAAATCAGCAGTAAGGCGTGCACATGCACAGTGAAGTAAGTTTGCCTGCAGTTTGTGTGCCAGCAGAAGTGGCTCTGTGTGCCACCTGTGGTACCTTGCTCAATAGTAGTAACTGTGAGAGGGATCTCAGAGTCCTACTGGACAACTGTTTCAATATGAGCCAGCCGTGTTCAGCACTGCCAAAAAAGCCAATACAGTCCTAGGCTTCATAAACAGGGGGATAGAATCAAGATCACATGAAGTGGTAATACCACTTTATAATGCCTTGGTAAGGCCACATTTGGAATATGGCATTCAGTTTTGGTCACCACGATGTAAAAAAGATGTTCAGATTCTAGAGAGAGTGCAGAGAAGAGCAATGAAGATGATTAGGGGACTGGAGGCTAAACATATGAAAAACGGTTGTAGGAAGTGAGCATGGCTAGCATAATGAAAAGAAGGACCAGGGGAGACACAATTGCAGTGCTCCAATATCTCAGGGGCTGCCACAAAGAAGAGGGAGTCAAGCTATTCTCCAAAGCACTTCAAGGCAGAAGAAGAAGAAGCAACAGGTGGAAACCAATCAAGGAGAGAAGCAACTTAAAACTAAGGAGAAATTTCCTGATAGTTAGAACAATTAATCAGTGGAATAACTTGCCTCCAGAAGTTGTGAACGCTCCAACACTGGAAGTTTTTAAAAAGATGTTGGATAACCATTTGTCTGAAGTGGTGTAGGGTTTCCTGCCTAAGCAGGGGGTTGGACTAGAAGACCTCCAAGGTCCCTTCCAATTTTGTTATTCTATTCTATTCTAACCCCCCTCAAGTAGGAGACCCTGTGCCATTTCAGAAATGGCAAAAACCCAAGGAAATGCTGCCAAAAGAATAGCCAGATAAGAGTCAGCATAGCGCACAGATGAATAATGGGCTGGGCAAGAACCTCCAAAGAGATTTTCCTTAGTAACAGAAACAGGGGAAGGGAGAATCATATTTTCAGACTTGCAAGAGTCTGTCAATAAAGATTTACAATAAAGCAGAACTAGCTATGCTGGTTGTGATTCCTATCCAGTCCCCCCCATAAGGCCAACGTATTGTAAGCCCCACACAGCCACATGGTAGGAAAACCCCACATTCAAATACCATTCTTTCCGATTCACTTAAAAGCTATTTTTTAAAAAAAATGAATGCAATGACTCAAATAGGAACAATTTGTGGTTATAAAGTTCCTTTGAAACTGATAAGTCATCAAATAAAAATCACTCTCACCCCTAAAACTTGCTTGCCCAGATTGTATGGGGAAGATTGTTTTTTAATAATCATATTGGTACCTATTAGCATCTCTGGTAGCAAAATGATAGGGACAGATTTTGCTTGAAAGTTCATGGGGTGGAAAAAGGAGAAGGCATTGAAACACAATTTTCTCGTCATGATCAGTGCAACCATATCTTTCTTTTCTGTTTAATTTGAAACAAAAAAATTATGCAATGCAAGAAATTAAAACTTATGTATGTTCTTTTCCACTAGATTTACTCTTACTGGTACAAAATGACTCCCTTGGCGAATAATTTTAAAGGGTTTCAGATTTCTTATGAACACATCGCCTCTCTGCTCTCCAAATTGGCCAACTTTTCAGGTTTGTGGACTTCAGCTCCCAGAATTCCCCAAAGTGCATGGTGGACTGAAGAATTATGGGAGTGGAAGTCCACAAGTCTAAAACCTGCCAAGGTTGGAAACCCTAGTATTAAAGCATTCCTTGATTCTTTTTTTCAGATTTCCAGTTGAGAAATGAAAAAAAAGAAGGCATGGCTGCTCTCAGAGCCCATTCAGATGAACTTCAAGCAATAGCTTCATGTTCTAGAGAGGAGGGGAAGCGGGGAAAGTAGCAACTTGACACAGATGAGAAGCATTGTGCTCGTAGACAGTCCAAAATCCTTCTTGGATTTTTACTTGGAAACCGCTCCTAGGTTTTCTGCATGAGACAGTAAAAGAAAAGAAAGAAACTTCTGGCTTTGGGATTTGCTGATGCAATAAGTTTATTGTTACAGGAAAGGCTACACTAAATTAAGAATTCGAAAGGAAAAAGTTGAGGCCAGATTGTTATCTTTTATTCTACTGCATTTAAAAGTTGAAAGTTAATGCCTTTTTTAAGCCTTTGCCCCATACTTCTCTTTTCTGCAAATTGACAAAAGCAATTTGTCAATTGCTTACAAGATAATAGGTATAAGTATATACACATGAATAAGTATATTTCATATGAATACATGAAATGGGTACATATAAGAAAAATAAAAGAAACAATAGGACAGGGACGGTAAGCACGTTGGTGCGCTTATGCACGCCTCGACCTCTTAGAAAGGGTGAGGTCAATGTAGACAGTCTAAGGTTAAAGTTTTGGGGGTTTGGGGAAGAAACCACAGAGTCAGGTAGAGTATTCCAGACATTGGACCACTCTGTTGCTAAAGTCATTTTTCCTGCAATCAAGTTGGTGGTGGTTTACCTTGCGTTTGTTATCTATTTACCTTTAGTTTGTATCTATCTGTGCTCTTGTGCTGTTATGGTTGAAGCCTGAAGTATTCATTGATAAGGTAGGACATTGCAATGTATGATTTTATGTACCATACTTAGATCAGACCGAAGATGGCATAATTCAAAGTTTTCTAGTCTAGAATTTCAAGTCTGGTGGCATAAGGTATTCTGCAATGAGTAGAGGACTGAAGAACTCTTTTGTGAAATATTTTGGACTTTCTCAACTGTGTTAAATATCAGATATGTAATGTGGGTTCCAGACTAAATAGATGATAGATAGATAGATAGATAGATAGATAGATAGATTAGATAGATCGAGATAGATAGATAGAATAGATAGAACAGATCAATGATAGACAGAGACAGAGACAAGAGACAGAGACAGAGACATAGATGATAGAGATAGAGATAGAGATAGAGATAAAGAAGTGGTGAGATTAATTTTTTTTACAACTGATTCTGTGGGCGTGGCTTGGTGGGTGTTACTTGTGGGCATGGCAGGGGAAGGATACTATATAAATCCCCATTCCCTCCCCATCCCACAAACCCACTTTCCAGCTCTATTCTCCTGTGCAAGGCAACCAAAGGGAGACCGCTGCCAAATGAGCTGGGAACTCGGGAGGCAGAAATAGATGGGGCAGGGCCAGTCAGAGACTATTTGCGATTCCAGGTTGCCAACTAATCCAAATGAAACCCAACCAAAAGCCAGGACAGAGAACAAGAGAATGGCAAAACCCTTGTCCCATATATAAAAGGCAACTATAGACAAAATCAGCAAGATCCACCAGAAACAACATTAAAAACAGCATTCTGCACAAACAGAAAAATATCCACCATCTAAAGACAAAATTGAGTAGAAAACTAAGGAGTATACCGAAATCCCTTGCACTGCCTGCCCCACCACATACATAGGACAATACAAGGAAGATTAGTGCACGCATTGAAGAACACAAGAACTCAATCAAAAAGAAGAACTGACCTCTTCCCTGGTCCAACACCTCAAAGCCACAGGACATGAAATTGACTTGGAAAAATATCAGAAACTATCGCCAAAAACTGACACTTCAACAACAGAATAATCAGGAGAAAGCGCATAGAGATAAAGAAAAACGCCCACACACAGCATGAATAAACGAGATGATACCTCGCCGCCTACCAAACCAATTTGGAAACCTGCCCTCATTATATAATGAGTAACCTAACATGAAGAATGACACCAACCCACACCCAAGAGTGCCACACAAGATGCTCCACACCACTTCCACGGAGAAACAATAAGCACACGCACCCACACACGAAAATGAGACAACGACCGCGGACCAGAAACCGTACCGCAGCTGGCACAACTACCGCGCTTCAAACCCCGTCTGACCCATACAAGAAGCAAACTGACACCCACCATGAGATGGTGGCACGCACCACAAAACACGAAGCCAAACAACAAGATCACAGCTCACCAGCTCAAAATCCCCCAGCAACTAAGACTAAGCCTGAGCACAACCAGGCCCGCCACCTGGACAGAACACACACCCCAATCAGAACACAGCCAATCCCCCCAGCCAATCAGAACACCACCAACCTCCAAACAATGAGAAAAACCAAGCAAAACAAGCAAGCGCCCTCTCACGATTTTCGGTACGACGCCCTAGCGACAGTCTAGGAAGGAAGGCAGCGATCAGAACTACGTTAATCTGCAGAGGGGGTCAGAGCGCCGAAGCCAACGCATCAGTACGATGCGTGAAGATGATGTGGGCCCATTGAGAGTGCTACGAGTCCTGTAAACGTTTGGGCCCGGTATTGACGAGCCTACCTGGAGAAGTTCACCACGGAGAAAGAGCACCGATTAACCAGGATAACTCACCACACACATCAGATTGCAGGCATCACACACAGCTTACCAGCACCACATGGAGTTATGGGTGTGAACGACTGATTAGGACACCTAGCTAGGTAATTGTAAGGCATATGAATATACATAGCGGTTTTATCGTCGTTTACAACATATCAATATACACCTCCAGCTCAGTCAACATCACTAGCAATTATAAGTGATAGACGCTCATCATATATGTAAAGCTACGCCGAAAGCACTAAAATATGAATGACAGTTTATGAAACCTTTATAACTATCATCTAAGGAGAACCCTATAATCATATATGTACAACAACAACCCACCAGACCACACACACAACCACACACATACTCTCACCCAACCTATATAGTAACTATATACTAATATATAATAAAGTATATATAATATATAGTACTACTATTTGTGACGTGCTGTTCATCAGCTTCCTTCGGGGTAGTTTATCCCGACTTTGTTTGCCTGGCTTTGTGGTGTATGGAGTCTATTCTATTTGAGTTGTAGGCTCAAGTGCAAGGCTTGACTAGCAATGGCGGAGCAGCTATGCTACGACTGAGCCATCATGTTGAGTCGGAAGCCAAGGCAAACACCTGGCACACAACAGCTCCCTCTGATCCTCCAGCCAAGGAGGCTTCACTACAAGGTCACACTGCTCAGAGCAACAGTTCATCGTGGAGACAGACGTAGCGTTCTGGGAGGCTCCGAGGCACCGATGAAATCTAAGGCTTTCTAAATCGAATAATAGGCCGTCCTTTACGTGAAGCAAGCTGCAGCTGAAGGGGCCCTCCAATACAGGAAAGTGTTACCAAGCCAATCAAAGCCACAAAAACCAGAACAGAAAGAAACCCAGAAACACCAATCAAACAAACTCCAAGTCCCAATTAAACACAGATCCAAGACCCCAACCAATCAGGATGTAGAAAAAACATCCTGGACAAACAAGTAGGCTATCCTTCAAATTTAAACCAACGTCTGTGATAGCCTGACACACATACAAACTCCCATACAGAGCCTGATGATGGCAAGATGAGATTCTTGAAACGTTGCTACATACTTTAACAGAACTACACGATGACGATGAGGAAAATACCGCGAAAAGCTAAACAGCACAAATGTAAGTACCCGCGAGAGCTTAAAAAAACAAATATATATATATATATATATGTTTTCTTAAGTTTTCGAATATGGTAGGTATGGAAATACAGGTAGTCCTCAAGTTTGATTTCTTGTGACCATGAAGATGCTGCAACGGTCATGTGAAAAAACAGTCGTAATTCACTTTTTTTCAGTACTATTGTAATTTTCAGCCATTACTAAATGAACTGTTGTAAGTCAAGAATTTATTGTATAAATATGGGGAGGGGGGAGGAATCATGTTTCTAAGTAACTTTCTAAAGTCTATACAGCCCAGAAGATGTTGTAGGTAGTCCTCGACTTACAACAGTAACGAAGTTACAGCAGAACTGAAAACCTGTTCTGACCGCCCCCTTTTCCAACAGATCAATCCAAAAGGAACAGAAACCTTGTAATGTTTTTACAAAATAATTAGCTGTGATAAGCACAGGCCTTGACAAACTGTGCAAGACAGCCAAAAGATAACAGACAAGAAATAATTTGCAATACAAGAATCTTCAAATACAAACTCAGGATACTGGAATGTCTACGAGGCTGGAGTTTCAAAATGTCTTTGCCTTCTGCAAAGAACGTTCCTTTCACAGCTGGCTTTTATCCTCTTGAGGGAGGGGCCATTTCCTTGCAGCCTAACTCTTGAGTCGACTGTGCTGCTGCAGCTGCTCTTTCCTGCGAGCAATCCTTTGTGCACACGCACTTGGCATAGGCTCCTCGGGAAACTCCTCATTGCTGCTGCCAGCCCCCACAATCTCTGAAGGCAGCAGTCAGAGGGATTACCAGGACCGGGGAGTAGACTCAGGAGCGAGAGGAGTCGGCAGACGTGGACGACGGTCGATTGGTGTACAAAATCATTTGCAGTTACAGCAGAACTGAAAAATGGCACTTTTCAACATTTTTCACAGTTACAACCTCTGCAGCAGCCTCATAGTCATGTGATCAAAATTCAGGTGCTTGGCAGGGGGTTTGTATTTATGACTGTTGCTGTGTCCCGAAGTTACATGATCCCCTTTTACGACCTTTTCACAAGCAGAGTCAGTGGGGGAAAGCCAGATTCATTTAACAACCAGATGACTAACTTACCAACTGCAGGGATTCCCTTAACAAGGGTTGTTGAAATGGGCTCAAAACTCACTTTTAACAAATGTTTCACTTAACGGCAGACATTTGGGGTCCGGCCTTAGTAAGACCACACCTAGAGTACTGCATCCAGTTTTGGTCACCACACTATAAAAAAGATTTTGAGACTCTAGAAAAAATACAGAGAAGAGCAACCAGGATGATTAGAAGACTGGAGATTAAAACATATGAAGAATGGTTGTAGGAACTGGGCTTGGCTAGTCTAGTGAAGAGAAGGACCAGGGGAGTCATGATAGCAGTCTTCCAATATCTGAGGGGCTACCACAGGGAGGAAGGGGGTCAAGCTATTTTCTGAAGCACCCAAAGGCCAGACAAAGAATAATGGATGAAAACTGAACAAGGAAAGATTCAACCTGGAAATAAGGAGAAACTTTCTGACAGTGACAATAATCAACCAGTGGAACAGAAGTTGCCCTCGGAAGTTGTCCCTCGAAGTAGTGAACTCTGAAAGTTCTTCTCTGACCTGAGCCATTTGTCAGAAATGGTGTAGGGTCTCCTGCTTCGGCAGGTGGTTGGACTAGATGACGTACAAGGTCCCTTCCAACTTTGATTATCTGTTATTGTCTTACTGTGGTCGTAAGTCAAGGATTCCTGCATGAATCCAGGCTGTTTGGCGCATCAGCCATAATGACAAATGAACAAATAATGAAATAAGTCCTAGCCATTCCCCCTCCATTGCTCAATGGAAAAGAGACTCAATTAATGGTCTGAGTCTGAACTGACTAATTAATCCCCCGGAGCTACATAGCTTCTGGTGGGACAAAAAACAGTCTCTCTTTTGTCTTTAGATCCCATAATGGCAGGTAAAATTTCACAAGCAAAGTCTCTGTATGGGATGAGATCACTGGCCTTCTTCTCTCATTATTGTGGTCATTGACGGGCCACAGCTTGCCAATGTTTCAGACAGAAGGGCTTTTTTTGTTTTTGTTTTGTTTAGCCTTAACCTGGAAGATGCCAGAATATATTCTTGGAACTGTTTGCACGTAAACCAGGAATTGCATTGGATAAAGGAAACTTCAGAACTGGATGCACAATCGCAGAGAAGCGTCAGGGGGCAGCAGAGAGTTACTGTTTCTGTGTGTCTCTCTGCCTCCCCCTACTGGTCCTCTAAAGTTGTGCAGCCCAGGTACAGTCTGCCAAGCGCAAACATCTCTTTGAATCAATGGAGAACTTGTTACATGTAGAACTTAATATAACTCCCAGTTGCAACGTTATGGCTGTATAAAGTTGGACCACAAGGAAGGCTGGGCACCAAAGAATTGAGACCTTTGAACTCTGGTACTGGAGGAGAAGACTCCTGCGAGTCCCTTGGACTGCAAGGTGATCCAACCGGTCAGTCCTCAAAGAGATCAACCCTGACTGCTCTTTAGAAGGTCAGATCCTGAAGATGAAACTCAAATACTTTGGCCACCTCATGAGAAGGAAGGAGTCCCTGGAGAAGAGCCTAATGCTGGGAAAGATGGAGGGCAAAAGAAGAAGAAGGGAATGGCAGAGAAGGAGGTGCCTGGATGGAGTCACTGAAGCAGTTGACATGAGCTTAAATTAAAGAATTCTTGAGCTAACATGACTAGAGGAGGAATTTTGGGAGTTGAAGTCCACAAGTCTTAAAGCTGTCAAGTTTGAAGACCCCTGTCTTAAATGGACTCTGAAGGATGATAGGGAACAGGAAGACCTGGAGGAACATGGTCCATGGAGTCGCAATGGGTCAGACACGACTTCGCAAGTAGCAAGAAGAAGGAGAAGGAAAAGGAAAAGGAGAAGTTATTCTTGTCTGTTTTGGCAAAAAGTTGTTTCTGAATTCAACTTTGATAAACCTTGATTAAGGCAGGGTAAGTGTCCAATCCGTTCATAATCAATGATTCATAACTATTAGTCCAATTGGCACAGTTCACATTCCCTTTGTTAGACCAGACATGAAACAACGTTGGGCAGGCCAACTTTTGGTCTGCAGTTATGTGTTAACCACGTCATCCATTGAGTTGTAACATCTGAACACAACATGCTGGTTGTAACCCAGTTTTGATTTTTAGAGTATTGCAGGAGCTTGGATGGATTTCAGTGAGTTATATAAAACTTACTCCCAGGTAATTAGTTGATACCCAAAGATTCCAAGTGTTGTCTATGTTCTTGGATGATTTTTCTCTTCCCAACCTTAGAGAAGTCGATATACAAGGTGAGGCTAACAAGGATACAACAGGCCAATAAAGGATGCTAAAAAAACCACGACAACCTCTGGCCCCTGCTTTGGCAGGAAGCCTAACTGAACTCCAGGGGCTACGCTTCTGAACTATGGTTAAAAGAGTACCCATTGCCTTCAGAGGAAATGGAGTAGAGCAAGGGATGTCCAACCTTGGCAACATCAAGACCCATGAACTTCTAGAATTCCCAAGTCCACAGGTCTTAACAATTGCCAAGGTTAGAAACCCCTGGAATACAGAGCTAAGCTGCTCCTTGAGCAAGGGCCTTCAAACTTGGCAAATTTAAGACTTGTAGACTTCAACTCCCAGAATTCCTGAGCTAACAGGATTGGAGGAGAAAATCTGGGAGTTGAAAGTCTACAAGTCTTAAAGGTGTCAAGTTTGAAGACCCACTTCATACTGCAGGAAGCAGGTCACACACACTTGTTCTGCCTCTTCCCAGAGCAGAAGACCTTAAAGGTACAGAAAGCCAAATCCTGGTTGAATGCTAGGAAGAACACCCTAAGGTCAGTTCTCCAATGAACCCCCCTCCCACATCCCTTCACGAATGTGTTAAAGCAGGGATCTCCAACCTTGGCAACTTTAAGCCTGAAGAACTTCAAGTCCTCCAGACTTAAAGTTAGCAAGGTTGGAGAGCCCTGTGTTAAAGCAGAAGCTGGAAAATTAGCTAAGGGCGTTAATTTGGACTCCTATGGAGCAAACCCTGGGTTTGATGATCTCAAGGGCCCCTCCCTTGGTTTTTCTTTGCAGCTTTATTATTGGGTCACACTATCTCCTTCATTCGATTGGATTATCATTCCTCTCTCCCATTCACTGGTGGCCTGGCACTTCAGATACTCTCAATCTACTTCCTTTCTTCTCTCCCCACCCCCACCCTCTACCCTGTAGCCTTATCCCACGCTTGGATTTCCCCACTCTCAATACTTGTCTGAAGCATGTCCTGATTGCATCATGCTGATCTTCACCCTTGTATGCTTTCTTCCCCCTCACCCAGCCTCCTTTTCCTGGAATTCCAGCAAATGTGAGTTTGCAAAATGGTTTTGCTTTCAATTGGGAGACAGACAGGCAAAGCTTCACCATGCCCTCAGCCACGATTAAACTTGAGTTTAATGTTTCTGATTCAACACTGCTAGGAAGACCCTGCAAAGGATGGGGAGGTGTAAAGGATGTGGGACAGGCCTTCTTTTTTGATTAGATTTATATTCCACTTTCATCACAGATGCTGGGCAGAGCATACAAAACATTTCCAGAAGAGACTGTTAAAAATGGGGTAGGGTCTCCTGCTTGGGTGGGGGGGAGGTTGGGCTAGATGACCTACAAGGTCCCTTCCAACTGTTATTCAGAAGGAGAAAATCTTGTCCCAATACAGGCTGTGTTGGGAGACATGCTTGGCAAGAGACTTAGCTGGTGGTTTCAGACAATGCACCCAACTGCCATGCGTTTGGCTGGCTTGTGGCCAAACCAGGAACATTCCTAACTGACAATTTATGGTTTACNACATTCATAACTGACAATTTATGGTTTACGTGGGGAAGGGGGGTTTGTCTCCAAACTTGGCAAATTGGACTCCCAGGATTCCTTAGCCAGCTGTGCTAAGGAATTCTGGGATTTGAAGTCCACAAATCTTCAAGTTGCCAAGTTTTGGAGACCCCCCTGGTTTATCCTACCGAGTAAACCTGGCCAATTGGGGCAAGTTTTGTTGCATTTATGTGTACCTGGGGCCAAAGTGCTCCCAAAAGCAAGCACTGATTTTGAGTTTCCATAAAAGTGCACCAAGCCTTAGCCAACATCTTAACCCAATCCATCTGAGTGTTTCCTGATCGTATGCAAAGTTCCAGAAAGGTAATTGAAATCTTTTCTTTTCCAAAGGGAAAAACAGAGAGAGAGAAAGAGAGAGTATTTCTCGCCTAAACTCAATAGAAGGAGGAAGGGAGCTTGTTTGGATTTAAAGCAAGGGCAAGTTGAAGACTTGTGGACCTCAACTCCCAGAATCCCTGAGCTAACATGACCGGAGGAGGAATTCTGGGAGTTGAGGTCCACAAGTCTTAAAGCTGTCCAGTTTGAATTCGAGATAGGAGACCACCAGGAGATCCCCCAGCAGCAGCCGAACCTGCAAAACACCCACCTCCGGAGAGCCACCGCCCGAGGTCTCCCACAGACACGTCCCCCAAGTGACCAGGTGTGGGCGTCCCGCTGGACGGAATCTGTTTAATGTTATTTCTGTATTGATTTCTTTAAACTCCAGGTCCCGTCGGTCCAAGTGCCGGCGCGTCCTTTCCCTGGCGAGCCATCTCTTTTCCCACGTTCTCAGGGCCGGGAGATGGGCAGGCTGGGCGATGGGGCGCTCGAACGCGGGGAAACCGCCCACCAGGCTGACTCAGAGGCGCGGTGCCCCCGGCGGGGCGGCCGGCGGAGGGATTAGGAGAGCGGGGACGGGGGGGGGGGGGGG
>BHFT01035029.1:0-19248 GCA_004320025.1 Laticauda laticaudata | reverse complement strand
GGGGGGGGGGGGGGGGGGGGGGGGAGAGAGGCATCCCCACCCACCCAAGACGTCGGACTTCAGCACACACCGCCCAGGAATGGGGGCAGGACATGAAACAAGGCAGCCCGGCCCCTCATTGACGCAGGGAAGAGGCCGCCCCTCCCGATTCAAAAGCTTCCCCCGCCAGGCGTGCAACAACCCCGCTTTCTCAGCCAGCCAGCTCGGGTCCTGCACGGGCTGCTCTTCGCAAGCCCCGGCGCTGCAGGTAAGAACTGGCCGGCAGGGAGGGACGGGAGGACCGGTCCGCGGAGCTTGGGCTTGGAAGGGGGATGGGGGGGGGGAAATGGACGGAACCGGGCGGGGATTCTCGCTCGACGGAGCCGCTTCGGTCGCGGGGTTGAATTCTTCCAGGCGATCCATCGCTGTAACCAATGGCTGGAGGGGGAGGGAGGGAGGGGAAGGGAGGGGAAGGGATGCAAGCCCCCTCCTCCCCTTGCTTTGGACGATCCGAGTTTGCACCCGGTGATCTGCTTTCAGGGGCTACCAAGCCAGAGGTGACTGTGCCTCTGAGAGTGTGCAGAGTGCGCTTTCTCTCTTTCTCTCCCACACCTCTCGCCTCCCCCCCCCCCACCAACCACCACAGCAGCTCCAACCTGGTTCCGGTCCCGGAACATTTCAGGAATTGGGAGCGTGGTTTTAGAAGCGGACGTCTCACCAAGGCAACCCCCCCACACACACACACACACAACCCCTGATCATAGACTCGTAGAACAACAGAAGTTGGAAGGGACCCTGGAGATTATCTAGTCCAAACCCCCTTCTCGAGCAGGAGAGTCTATTCCAAATATTCGTCTCTACCTAGGATTGAACTCACAGCCCCCCTGATTGTGAAGCGAGAGCTCCACCCCTGAATCGCCTCTCTTGAGATAAAATATATATTAAGTCCAAGTTGAAGCTGAAAACACGAAGCGTCGGCATCTAAAATCTTTTTTTACCCCGTCCTCCCCCGATCTGCACAGAGAGACTTAAGGATGCTTGGGGGAAGGTTATTCAACCGGGATTCATTTACGTGTGTGTGTGTGTGTGTGTGTGTGTGTGTGGTTTTTTTGGGGGGGCGGGGGTTCGGTTCCTCCTTCAGTACGGGGAAAGTTCTTTCTTGATGGGTGAGCTGAGCAAAAATGAGAGATTGGGTGTCTCTCAACGTCGAGTCTGGATTCCTTAATCCGCCAGCAAAAGAAGAATAGGTGGGTGTGTGATCACTCACTCCTGCAAACGTTTCTAGCAGACCCAGACGAGGCAGGTGAAGGTTAGGCACGCTGCTTTTTAACAATGGACCCAGAGCCAAAAAACCCAAAAAAAAAAGTTATTCTTGCAAGCAGCTGTCCTCAGCACGAGGAAGAAGAAGAACCAAAACTCTTGGTTGGTACCACAAAGGGGAAAAAAAAAAAAAAAGGTGGGATAAGCAGAAATGAATGGGTTGTATGTGTTGTCTGGCCAAGCTTGGCGTTGCTGAAACCACAGGCTGCCAATTCTGATCGGGGTTGGTCAAGGTTGGCCAGATGAGCAAAGACTCCCACAAGATTTAAGGTTCCCACCTGTGAATTTTATATATATTGCCACATCTTTGGGGCCAGCCGTTGGGAATGAAACTTGAAAATCGGTTCTCAAGTAGGCTGCAAAAACCATTTCACAGAGCCCACTGGCCTCGATCTCAGAGAGGAAAATTGATTTTATTTTTAATAGGCTCTTCATCCAGGCCTCTGGCAAGGGGGGTGGGTGGGAGAGGGAGTTTGTCCCCTTGATCTCTCACATTTCCCATCTTTATTGCTTATTTTCATTGATTTGGCTTGGGGAGTCTTTTATTCAGAACAGAACAGAATGACAGAGTTGGAAGGGACCTTGCAGGTCATCTAGCCCAACCCCACCCCTGCCCAAGCAGATTTCATAATTGTTTCTTTGTTTGATTGCTATGACCCCCTCATTCAGAGTTGGGTGCCATCCATGTTTTATTAATAAATTATTATTTTACTTTTAAATCTTTTAAATCTTTCTAAACTGAACCGCCCCAGGTTTTCTTCTCCTTTGCTCTCTGCTGGCTGGGACAGGTGGAAGCTATAATTCAGCCACATCTCAGGAGCTGCAGCTTTGCTACCTCCCTTGCCCCATTTCTGCAATGTCAATATTCTTTTAATTTAGAGTCGTGTTTCTCAACCCTGGCCCCTTGAAAATGCCGGCTGGGGAATTCTGGGAGTTGAAGTTCACGTGTCTTCAACTTGCCAGGGTTGGGAAATACGGACTGAGAGGATGGCTTGTGTTTGGGTAGGAGACTGAGTGTGTGATCCCTCTCCATCTGCTTGGTCACTGGTAATCTGCATATGATCTATTGAACCTGGGAGATATACCAGTCATGAAAGCTGCATATAACTATGGGAGTGGGGCAAGGGGTGAGATTCTGTGTTGTCGTAAAACTTCAAGTTGATTTTGATTCCTGGAAATTACCTGAACAAATCCGTGCAGTTTCCTTGCCAGTGTTTTTTAGAAGTGGCTTGCCATTGCCTCCTTCCTAGGGCTGAGAGGAAGGGGCTGGCCCAAAGTCATCCAGCTGGCTTTGTGCCTAAGGTAGGACTTGAAGTCACAGGCTCTTAATTCCTAGCCCTGTGCCTTTAACTACTACACCAAACTGGGTCTTATTAAAGCTGTAGAGTGGGGAGGAGGGTACATCAACAAGAGCATTCAAGGTTGACTCAGCCTGCCATCCTTCTGAGGTGGGTAAATTTTGGGGGGCAATAGGCTGACTCTGTAAAACCGCTTAGAGGTTTTAATATAAAGCGGTATATAAGCCTAAGTGCTATTGCTATGATAAGAGTCATGGTGGCGCAGTGGTTAGAATGCGGTATTGCTGACTAATTCTGCTGACTGCCAGCACTTCGATCCTGACGGGTTCAAGGTTGACTCAGCCTTCTGTCATTCTGAGGTGAGTAAAATGTAGACCCAGATTGTTGAGGGGCAGTAGGCTGACTCTGTAAACTGCTTAGAGAGGTATAGAAATTGGTATAGAAATCTAAGTGCTATTGCGAAAAGAGAGGTGAAAATGGGACCTACAAGCTCAGCTAGCTGATAAGTCAACACTCCCGAAAGCAGGATAGCTGATCTCTTATCTTGCAAGTGGGAGAGCGAGAGACTATGGCTCGGACACGGCTACCAGGCTTAGTGTAGATCGCTGTTCCTCTTTGGCTCAGAGTTTACAATTTTGCCCAATTTAGCAACAATGCTGCCCAAGGCATGTTGCCATGGAATTCTCCCATAACCACACAAATTCAGCTCTCTCGTCTCCTCCAGGTATGTTTGTTCACATGACGGCCCAAACACATTTATTTATTTATTTATTTATTTGATTTATATTGCCGCCTATTCGCCCATGACGACTCAAGGCAGCTTACACAATGTAAAACCATATTTAAAATAAAAATAAAAACAATAAGAACTAACAAAAAGAATAAAATAAATTAGTAAAGAACAATAGAACAAAATTTGGGGGGAGGGAACCAACTCCCACCCCAACGACAGCGAGTCACTCTAGCCATTTGATGGGTTCCATCCCACTCTGGGTTCCCCAGGTCTGCTGGCAAAACCAGGCCTTCAGTGCCTTTCGGAATAGTATTAATGAGGGGGCCCTTCTAATCTCTGGAGGAATGATGTTCCAGAGAGATGGAGCCACCACAGAGAAGGCCCTTCTTCTAGGTCCCACTAGGTGTACCTCCCTCAGGGGTGGGACCCGCAGCATTCCCTGCCTCCTCGCTCTAATGGGTTGGGTAGATATCACTGGCAAGAGATGTTTCCTCAGATAACTTGGACCCAAGTCATGAAAGGTTTTAAAGGTGACAACCAGCACCTTGAATTGCACCGGGAAGCAAATTGGCAGCCAATGCAGCTCCTGCAGGAGAGGTGATACATGTGCACACCGGGGTCTGCACAAAACCATGCGGGCTGCTGCATTTTGCACCAACTGGAGCTTCCGGATGCTAACCCGTTGCTCTGCATCCAGCCCCTAACAGCCTCCAGGCATTGCAAGAGGGAAGACACAGCAACACTTAACTCACCATGGCGCATACAGCTGAGTATCATCAGCATATTGGTGATACCTCAGTCCATGGTGATGGATCTCACCCAGTGGTTTCATATAAATGTTGAACAAGAGCGGAGAGAATACTGAGCCCTGCGGAACCCCATAAAGCAGTGGGCGAGGGTTGGATCTCTCCCCTCCTATCAACACTGACTGAGAGAGGCCACAGAGGAAGGAAATGAACCAAGACACCACAAGGCCTCCCATTCCCGTCCCCTGAAGCCGTCCCAGAAGAATCCCATGGTCAATGGTATCAAAAGCCACCGAGAGGTCAAGCAGAGCAAAGATGGATGCACTTCCCCCATCCCACTCCCGCCAGAGATCATTCAAAAGTGCAACCAATGCTGTTTCTGTCCCAAATCCAGGCTTGAATCCTGACTGGTAGGGGTCGAGATAATCCCTTTCATCCAGAAACTTCTGGAGCTGCTGCGCGACCACCTTCTCAACAACCTTCCACCAAAAGGGAAGATTGGAGACAGGTTGGAAATTATCCACCCAGGTGGAGTCCAGCCATGGCTTCTTAAGAAGAGGGCGGACCACAGCCTCCTTAAAGTTCTGGGGCACCGTCCCCTCCTGTAAAGAAGCATTGGTGCACAGTTGGTCATGTGTGCTTCCCACTAACCCCTGATGATGTCATACTTGTGGTGCTTTGGCAATAGGAGAAGTTGAGCCTTGGGTCAAGAATGTCAAACAAAAAGTGGAACTTGGCCTTCAAGAACCTCATCGAAGGGTTGAGAGCCAGTTTGGTTTAGGGGTTAAGGCATTAGGATACAAAGTGGGAGATGGTGAGTTCTAGTCCCATTTTAGGCATGAAAGCTGGCTGGGGGACTTTGGGTTAATCACTGGAGATGGTGAGTTCTAGTTCCGCATTAGGCACAAACACTGATTGGATGACTGGGTCAACCACCAGGAGACTGTGAGTTCTAGTCCTGTCTTAGCCATAAAATCTGGCTGGGTGAACCTTGGCTCAGTCATCCTCTCTTAGCCTAACTCACCTCACTGGATGGTTGTTGTGGGGAAAAAACAGTAGGTGGAACAGATATGTCAGCTATCTTGAGTTATTTACAAGAAAGAATAAAAGGCAGGATACAAATTAAGTAAAACAAGATGAAACTCTTCCAGGATCTCAGGGCTTAGTTCTCATGGTGATTCCTACTCTGCTCAGAAGTTAAATCCCACAAGATAAGATAGTCTTTTAATTGTCCGTGCTGGTTGACGTCATTTTCGGATTTCTGCTCCTACCTGATCAGTCATCTTCCAAAGACCGTCTCTGTTCCCACTACCTAGCCTAGGA
Organism: Laticauda laticaudata; assembly: GCA_004320025.1. Taxonomy (NCBI): domain Eukaryota; kingdom Metazoa; phylum Chordata; class Lepidosauria; order Squamata; family Elapidae; genus Laticauda; species Laticauda laticaudata. Next base: position 13,849 of record BHFT01035029.1, on the reverse strand, counting down.
GTGCTGCCATGTCGAAGGCCAGCTCACAACTTTTTGGGGGTCACAGGTGGTCCTTGACTTACAACCATTTGTTTCGTGACTGTTGAAAGTTACAATGGCTCGATCACTTTTCACACACTTGGCAAATGGTTCATATTTATGATGATCCCAGTGTCCGGTGGGTCATGTGGTCATCTTTTTTCGACCTTCTGAGAAGCCAAGTCAACAGGGAGGCCAGGTTCACTCAGCAACCATGTTACTGACTTACCCCTGCAATGATTCACTTAACGGTGGGAGAAAGGCCATAAAATGGGGACAAAACTTGATAACTCTCTTGCTAAGCAATGGAAAGGTTGGGCTTGTAAGTCACTTGTTTCTAAAGTCATTCTGTCTGTTACTCCTTATGATTCTTGATGAATGTATCTTTCCTTTTGTGTACGCTGAGAGCATTTGCACCAAAGACAAATTCCTTGTGTGCCCAATCACATTTGGCCAATAAAGAATTCTACCATTCTACCTGTCTACCTGCTCGAGACTAACCGATTTTGTTTTTAGTTTATTTCGTTTAGTTTAGTTTATTGTCATTACACCTCATACAACAAAATCAAACACCATCTTCAGTGCACATCATGACCATGAAAATAAACACAAACACACATCCTTCACCTTTCACACATTGAACCAAAAACCCTCAACACCGCACCAACACTGCACTATACAGCAGAATTCAAAAGAGTTACTGCCCTGGGATAGAAGCTGTTTTTCAGCCTATTTGTCCTTGCTTTTATTGTCCTGTACCGTCTGCCAGATGGTAATAGTTTAAAAAAAAAGGGGGTGCCCAGGATGAGATGGATCTTTGAGGATGTTTTGAACTTTCTTAAGGCAGTGGGAGTAATAAAGCTCTTCCAAAGAGGGGAGAGGGCAACCAATGATCTTCTGGGCAATGACATTAACCCTCTGGAGTGCTGTCCTATCTGTCACTGTCCAATTGGCAAACCATACAGAGATGCAGTATGTTAAAATGCTCTCTATGGTGCAGCAATAGAAGGTCACCAGCAGTTGTTTTTCATTCAGTTGTTGTTTTCTGAGAAGCCTCAGGTAGTATAATCTCTGCTGGGCCCTTTTGACCAGGGCTGCAATGTGAGCATCCCCAGGTCAGGTCCTCTTTTAGGGTAATACCCAGAAACTTAAAACTGGCCACTTGCTCCACTCGGTCTCCATTGATAAGCAAGGGCTGGATGTCTGATTTTCCACCAGAGGCCAAAAATTCCATCCATCATCTCTGCCCAAAAAAGCCATAAACCGTGATAAACTATTTAACTGTGTTTAGTTTGCTTTTTTAGTCTTTGGTACTCACCTAGGTGCTGCCCAAGACAAGGGTTTTATCTGAACGGTTAGGGCCAGTCCTGCGAACATGGGAAAAAGGAGATTTTGATACTGTCTCAGGAAGGGTTAAGTAAAAAAGAACACACACGTGTACATACAAGTGGTAATAACACACGTACCATCCCAATAACTTTGCTGTTTATTTATTCAGTGATCCATTGCTGATTTGGAGAGACGCCCCTTTCTTGGCTCTGTAATATATATATATTTAACAACTTTGTTCTGAGACCGTGCCAGGAAATTAGTTTAGAGATGCTTGGGGTGGGCGCAGCCTGGAAAAGAGGAACCCACCCAGGGTGGGAGGGGAGCATCTCAACCCCTTTTTTCCTAATAGAAAACCTCAATGGGCCTCTCTCCTTCTGGGTCAACAGGAAGAATAATTGCAAGTCGCTCGGTAGTTGGGTGGTTGAGCTTCAGTTGACCTAATTCCACCATGTTTTAGTCACAAAGGGTTTTGTATGCATATAAAGACAGAGCTTCTTCTAATCAGGGTTGAAAGAGGCTAGGGTAGTCTCATGTACAACCATGTTAGAACCATAAATCATGATTTATGTATGGACTAGCTCAATACCCATGCTTTGCTATGGAACTATGTGGTCGGGCTTAGTTTTGGGGGAGGAAAATAAGGAAAAAGAAAATCTGCCTCTGCCTACCAGCATCTATCAGTATTCATCTGGCTAGCATCCTGTCAGTGTGTGAGAGAGTTGAGGGCTGTTTGGAAACTAAAACAGTATTTGCTGTGTGAGCAAGAAGGAGACAGCAAGGAGTCTGGGTGTGGCTTAGCTCAGCTGTTCTGTACTTAAAGCTGCTTGCTGCTGTGAAACTAAAACTGGAACTGGAATTCCTCTTTTCTGCTTTTGTTTTGCATTTGGAACAGATTTTTTTCAGGTGGGGAGGGAGAGTAGAACTCCTTAGCATCAGAGTGTGTTAATAATAATATACGAAATACTCATGTTCTGATGGTCATTTTGAAAAACCCTTTCTTAGTGAGCACCTAGAAGCCTTAAACTGCCCTTTGTGAAGTTGGCCATGTGTGTTTGTGAGACATGATTTATGATTTAATATTGGGGGGGGGGAGGATGATCCAATGCATAGTTAAATTCAACAACATGGCAAAATGTCTCTGTATCCCTTGGCCAGCAATTTATTAAGGTATAAGTTGAAGATTGTATTCTGTATCTTTCATGTCCTTGTGAGACAGCACCCTGGGTCTGTTCCCATCAATAAATATTACATTTGTATCATTAAAAACTGAGATTACTGAGTGGTGGGGTGGTCTAGAAGTGGAGCTCTTGCCTCACAATCAGGAGGCTGTGAGTTCAATCCTAGGTAAAGGCAGATATTTCTCTCCCTGGGCATAATGTGAATATATCAGCTGAAAAAAAAACTCTGCATTGGTGACAGGAAAGGCATCTGGCCACTAAACACTCTGCTAGCTCCATTCAGTTGCCTAGACTCCATCCCGCAGGGGATTATGGGGTGATTAAAAGATGATGATAAAAAATTGAGATTACTCATTCCCTGCTTTTTCCTTCTTTTCTAGGGATGGATGTTTCCAAAGCCACCAAATTTTTTGTCTCGACGGGACGTCGAGTCATCACCATTGGGTTTGCCTTGCTCATATTATTAGTGCTGGCATGGGCTTACATTACAGGCATCCAACTGGTCTCTGACCAATACCACATCATGGCCTTTGGTCTCTATGGAGCCTTCCTCACCTTCCATCTCATCATCCAAAGCTTCTTTGCCTTCCTGGAGCACAAGAGGATGCGGAGGGACTCGCTGTCATGCAGCTACACCAAGTCTGTGGCCCTCACCATCTCTGCTTATCAGGAGGACCCAGCCTACCTCCGCGAGTGCCTTCAATCTGTCAAGTCAACCCTGTATCCCCCAGAGAAACTCCGGATCATCATGGTGGTGGATGGGAACAGCAACGAGGACCGGTACATGATGGATATGTTCCAAGAAGTCTTTGCTGGAGAAGACGTGGGCACTTTTATCTGGGAGAACAACTACCACCATCAACCTCAGTTGGATATGGAGATAGGGGAAAGTGGTTACCAGACTGGGGATGAGCCCTCTCACTATACCGAGATTGATATGGAAGATCCTGGCCAGCTGGTGGTGGAAGAACTGATCCGCACCAAGAGATGTGTCTGCATCATGCAAAAATGGGGTGGGAAGCGAGAAGTCATGTACACGGCTTTCAAGGCCCTCGGGAATTCCGTGGACTATGTTCAGGTACCAACTTCTTTTTCTTATTCTTTTATAGGACTAGGAGAGAGTGACATGATAGCAGGGTTCCAATATTTGAGGGGCTGCCCCAAAGAAGAGGGAGTCAAGCGATTCTCCAAAGCACCAGAGGGCAGGACAAGAAGCAATGGGTGGAAACTACTCAAGGAGAGAAGCAACCTAGAACTAAGGAGACATTTCTTGACAGCCAGAACAATTAGTCAGTGGAACTGCTTGTCTCCAGCAGTTGTGGATTCCCCAACACTGGAGGTTTTAAAGAAGAGATTGGACAGCCATTTGTCTGAAATGGTACAGTTTCCTGCCTGAGCAGTGAGTTGGACTAGAAGACCTCCAAGGTCCTTCCAACTCTGTTATTCTATTCTATTCTATTCTATTCTATTCTATTCTATTCTATTCTATTCTATTGCACTATGGTATTTATCTCACCTTCCCTGTGAGGGACCTTCGTGGAATATAATACAGTCTATTCCTGGTCAGTTTTATCTTTTCTGGAAGGTTGATGATGGTGACTTATCCCAAAATACACATTGGCCTTCAGAGCTAAGTAGAGATTTGAATTCCAGATCAACATCTTATCCCAACATTCTTTAATTTAGTCTCTTCCAAATGTCCTGGAAAATTCACCTTTGGCATCTGATCATGTCTGGGCATGTTGGCGTTCATAGTTTGGCACATCTGGAAGGTACATGGTTGAGGAAATTGGCCCTAACCATGATTCTTCATCCAAGCAGCTAACCACCTAGTTGTTTATTGGTCTTGAAAGTTGCATATCTTCCCTCTGCTTGTTGCTGGGCTAGGATTTTTTTTAATCATTTCATTGATTACAATGTCTAGGATTTCAGATTCTTGCATGGTAATGATATCAGCTCTGGCAACCCTGCAATTTGCAACCATGTCCAGCCATTAGAGTTGGCAGCTAAAATGCTGCCAACAAAATTTAGGGTGGTAAAACCACACTGACCTTGACTGATCCCCCCCAAAAATGCTTCATGAATTACTCTCCATAGGGTGTCTTCCTTTTTAATCTCTTCTGCCACTTTATGGTTAGCCCTGTAATCTTGATTTTCTAGAAAACAAACCATGCATTTCCTCATCTGCATATGCTTCTGTTCCAAGGTTAGATAACTTTCATTCCCATTCCAGTGAGTGGGCAACTGAGGAAGTAAACTGTTATCTTTTTAAGTCAATCAGTGACTGTTATACATGAGATAGGTTGCATTTAGTTGTTTACTAGACTGGGCACTTCCATGGCATCGTAGTTGTTGCAAATGAAACTGGTTCTGACAGTCAGCTTGGAAGACAGGAGGAAGACGAGGCATCTCCAAACTTTGCGATTTTAAGAAATGTGGACTTCAACTCCCAGAATTTCCCAGCCAACATGGCTGGAAGAGGAATTCTGAGCATTGAAGTCCACAAGTCTTTAAAGCTGCCATGTTTGGACCTTCCTGGTCTAAGCAATGGTTTGATAAAAGACATCTGAGTCCAAAGCAGAAGTGAGGTTATAGAAAAGATCTCAGAAGGGGTCTAATTCTGTGGAAAGCAAAGACAGGAGATAAGGAAAGACTTGCAAGATTTTATAACTCACTTTAACAATAAAAGTAGTATTAATACTCTTGGCTTTGACTTCCTGTGGAAACCACCCTTTACTTTCCAGAGAACTCCGTTGTCTAAGCTATAATTCTTCCTCTTAACTCCCAAGGTTCTTCTCACAGACCAGTACGATCTATGTATTCCTCTGATCTTGTTGTGGCCTTTGGCTTGTACACGTATGTACATCTGTGTGCCATGTCAGCTGTGCTTGGAAAGAAGAGGTCCAAGGTGAAATTTTTCTGGACCAAGGCTCTAGGTTCCAGCAATTCAGGTCTTCCTGACCAGTTGAAAGGGGCGGTCTTTGGACTAAACTCTTGGCTTCTCCCACCAGGTATGTGACTCTGACACCAAGTTGGAACCAGAAGCAACAGTAGAACTGGTAAAGGTGCTGGAGTCCAACGAACGCTATGGGGCTGTTGGTGGCGATGTGAGGATACTCAACCTTTCCGACTCCTACATCAGCTTCATGAGCAGCCTGCGCTACTGGATGGCTTTCAACATTGAGCGGGCCTGCCAGTCCTATTTCAACTGTGTCTCCTGTATCAGTGGTCCTTTAGGTAAGGTTTCCACCATAAACTACTCCTATAAGCATTCGAGATTTGATCAGATTGCGATTTGGCCCTCTGTGCATTTAGGATTTGAATTTTATTTTCAGCTTTTTTCAAGTTGTAGGTTGACTTGGTAGTATAGATTTGGCAACTAAGAATAAGAATATAATTTGTTCTGTAAAGCAGAGAGATGTTTATTATTCTCTATGAGAGAACTGAAGTTGAAGATAAAATGTAGATAGCTTTTAACCCCAGTGCAAATAATGTATATATCTAGCAATTAATAAGAAGCTTGGAAATGTAAACTGAAGTGTAAGTTTCGTGTGTGTATGTGTGTGAGTGGTGGGATCGAAAAAAATTTACTACCGGTTTTGTGGGTGTGGCTTGGTGGGCGTGGCATGGATAGGTGGGCGTGGCAGGGGAAGGCTATTGAAAAATCCCCCTTTCCTCCCCACCCCACCCCATCCCACTAACCTGCTTTCCAGCTCCGTTTTCCTGTGCAGGGCAACCAAGGAAGACCCAGCCGATCAGCTGGGACTCAATAGGAGGCAGAGAATAGATGGGATTTGCAGGGCCAGTCAGAGGTGGGATTGGCGGTTCTCCGAACTAATCAAAATTTCAGCTACCAGTTCCCCAGAACTGGTCAGAATATGCTGAAAACCACCTAAGTCCTTTCTCTGAGGAAGTCATGAAAGATTCCTGGAAAGATTAATGCATTTCCATGATCCACTGCATTTTTTCTTTTAAATCTTACCCTTTCTTTTTTAATTGATTCAATCAGGCCTATATCGGAATGACCTCCTACAGCAGTTTCTGGAATCCTGGTACAATCAGAAGTTCCTTGGAACACACTGCACTTTTGGGGATGACAGACACCTCACCAATAGGATGTTGAGCATTGGCTACGCCACCAAGTAAGGAGATCTGGGGATCTGATGGAATAGGAACCATGTGGAAGGAAATGTGAGAAGTCTGTTGAGGTAGTTCTTTTAGGGTGCTATTTTTTTATTTTTATTTTTTTGCAAGTGGGACTTCCCGTTTCAACACTTCATTTATGAAGTCCTCCAGATATGGCTTCTTGACTTAACAGCAGAATTTTTTCAACCCGGACAGTTTAAGAGGAGTGGACTTCAACTCTTAGAATTCCTCACCCAGAAAGGCCCTCTTAAACTTGCCCAGGTTGAGAAATATTGACTTATAGGATTATTGTTTAGCACACAGAAAGCTCTTTGGGAGAACTTAAAGAACCTTAAGGAATCTTGTGATTTTGTTGAAGCTTTGACTTTTTAAACTGACACTGGTAGCAGCCCTTGTAGGTACTGTGGTATCAAGCTGAATTCAGGCTCTTCTTACCTATTCCAGTTTTGGTATGGAGCTGACTTAATAAATCTTTGCCCAAACATTATTCCTATTAAGGTGTTATGTTGGGAAATCAAATTGGTTCAAGCTTGAATTACTTAGATTTCTGCTGTGCACTTAACACCCACACAATAATTTTTGGTATCCACAGATTGGTTCATGAATTGCTATGTTCAAACAATATGATCAATTTCGGATAATAAACTTAATTTCTGCTTTTATATAAGATGCTTTGTCCAAATCAAGACACTCTTCTTATGAATGTAATATGAAAAGGGAGCTATTCAGTTTGCAGAGAGAAAAGCTTGATTTCTGTAACATCTTCCAACCCCTTTCCACCTAGTTTAGTATGTTGCAAACAAATACAGACAGAAAATAAGGTTTTCGTGGCCTTTCTCTCGTTTTCTTACAATGATAACCTCATGAGGTAGAACGGGGATCTCCAAACTTGGCAACTTTAAGACTTGTGGACTTCAATTCCCAATATTCCCCAGCCAGGATTCCCCTTGATGGGGAATTCTGGAATTTAAGTCCACAAGTCTTAAAGTTGCCATTTTGGAGATCCCATCGTCCTTTCTACTTTTCAGATAGGGAACTGTAGGAATGAGATGGATTTCTTGTACCAAACTTCACCGTGTTGCCCTCCAGTTCCCATAGCAGGTATTTTGGATGAGGTTTTCATTAGAGACATAGTGCTGGAAGAGACCTTGAAAATTCTTCTAGTTCAACCCCCTGCTCAAGATGGAAGACCATACACCTGTGATGGCAAACCTATGGCATGCGTGCCTAAAGTGGCACACGAAGCCATGTCTCCTGGCACGTGAGGCCTAGTCTGTTTGTCTTCTGGGTTTCTGGTCCTCATGCGCGTGCGATGATCAGCTGTCTTTCGTGCGTGCGGCAATGCTGAAAATGTGCACTGGCCAGCTGATTGTCAGGCGCACATGTACACTAGAACCCAGAAGTTTGGCTTCTACAGATTGTGACCCTGACAAGAGTGTGCACGCGTGCAACATTTCCGTGTGACCTTTTCGGCACTCAGTACCGAAAAGGTTTGCCATCACTGCCCTATACCACCCAGACTAAGGGATGTCCAATGTTTTCTTGAAAACCCCCAGGAGAAAAGCATCCCCAAATCTACCTCCTAACTGTTTTCACTATCCAGAAATTTCTCCCTAGTTCCAGGTTAGATCTCTCTTGAATAAGCTTCCACCCATTATTTCTTGTCCTGTCCTTAGGTGCTTTAGAGTCAACCCTTCTTCTCCGTGACTGCCCCTCAAGTACTGGAAGACAGCCTCTCATGTCAACCCAATCCTTCTATTAGTTCCTTACATATCCAGTGTAGCCATGATCAGGAATTGAGTTCCCTACTTATCTAGTATAGCCATGATCAGGAAAGGGCCAGTGCAGGAACTACTCAAGACCATAATGAGTCATAATGGAGTCAAAAGTAAACCACTCCAAACTCGGTTGCAGAAAATAGGACTTCAGCAACAGAGTGGTCAATGCCTGGAACTCACTCCCTGACTCTGTTGTCACATCCTCAAACCCCCAAAACCTTAACCTTAAACTTTATTTTATTTATTTTATTTGGTTTGTCACTTGCTTACAAGGTAATAGGTATAAGTAAAAACATAGTTATGAATACATAGATACATATAAGAAAAATAAAAGAAACAATAGGACAGGGACGGTAGGCACATTGGTGCGCTTATGCACGCCCCCTACAGACCTCTTAGGAAAGGGTTGAGGTCAATAGTGGACAGTCTAAGGTTAAAGTTTTTGGGGTTTGGTGAAGAAACCACAGAGTCAGGTAGAGTATTCCAGACATTGACTACTCTGTTGCTGAAGTTGTATTTCCTGCAATCAAGTTTGGTGCGATTAACCTTGAGTTTGTATCTATTGTGTGCTCTTGTGTTGTTATGGCTGAAGCAGAAGTATTCATTTGCAGGTAGGACATTGCAAAGTATGATTTTATATGCTATACTTAGATCGGACCGAAGGCAGCATAGTTCTCGATTTTCTAGGTCTAGAATTTCAAATCTGGTGGCATAAGGTATTCTGCAACGAGTAGAGGAGTGGAGAACTCTTCTCTGTCCACCGTGTCCACCAGTGTGCCTACCATCCATCTCCTTCTGTTCCCATTTATTCATACTCATTTATTATGCATATACTTATCCCAGTTTATACCTATATGTTTATATGTTATGTTCATGCTTATACTTGTTTTCTCATACATGCTTGACAAACTAAACTAAATAAAATAAACAAATCAAGTTGTGTCTTCTTCCTCCTGTGTTAAATCTTTACCTCCTTTTCTTGTGCCAGGTACACAGCTCGTTCCCGCTGCTACTCAGAGACCCCGTCCTTATTCCTACGTTGGCTGGCTCAACAGACCCGTTGGACCAAGTCCTACTTCCGGGAATGGCTCTACAACGCTCTCTGGTGGCACCGGCATCACCTCTGGATGACGTACGAGTCGGTGGTCTCTGGCATCTTCCCTTTCTTCGTCACGGCCACCGTCCTGAGGCTCTTCTACGGGGGGAACCTGTGGGATGTGCTGTGGGTCTTGCTTTGCGTCCAGCTGGTGGCCTGTGTGAAGGCCCTTTACGCTTGCTGGCTGAGAAGCAACCCGGTCATGCTGTTCATGTCCCTTTATGCCGTCCTCTACATGGGAGGACTACTTCCAGCCAAGTATTTTGCCATCTTGACAATGAACAAGAGCAGCTGGGGCACTTCCGGCCGGAAGAAAATGGTCGGCAACTATATGCCTCTTCTACCTGTTTCCATCTGGGGTCTTCTTCTGTTGGGAGGCCTGATCTACACCATCTACCAAGAGGCCTTGGCTGACTGGACAACGGAAGCCAAACAAGCAGAGATCTTGTACTTGCTCACTGGCTTGGCCATCTACTTGGGCTATTGGACTTTCATGGTCATGCTTTACTGGGTATGGATCCGGAAGTGTTGCCGGAAGCGAATGGACTTCTACAGCTTGGAGGTATGAGGACGAAAGAGAGCGAAGATCTCCAGAATCCTAGATTCCTCATCTAAAGCTGTAGCAGTACAGAACAGCTTAACTGAAGGATCTCCAGCATCAGAACTCAAGAATTTCTAATTCAAGGGGGACTAAAAGCCAGTTCTTCCCCTCTCTTGAGTTGTTTCAACTCAAGGTGTGTCTTATTCAGGCTGAAGTTTAGACTTCTTGGTTCTCTTTGCAAATCCAGGCAGGAGCCAGATGACGGTACGGGAGCTGTGAGGGGTGGGGTGTCTGTGTGGTTGTGTATGTGTGTGTATGTTTCTCAGGGAGGATATTTATTTTATCCAGCAAAACGTGAGATGGGGAACTTGCTTCTGCTCTCTGTTCTCCTGTCCTGAGGAACATTTTCCGATCTAAAATTTATTTATTACTGCTAAGTCCTCTCATTCCAGGGGTACTTCTGTACTCAGGGTAGTTTTTAACTCGCAACACCTCTTGGATGGAGCCACTGGGTGATGCCATCACATAAGGGTGTGGACTGCACAGGAAACTTGTTAAATTTGCACTGAAATGCTGTGCCACAGCCACCGAAGGCAAAGGTGGAAAATGCTGCATCCATCGCTCATCATTGAAGTTCTCCTGAAGTTTTGCAGGAGTGAAGAACTTGCTGAGAAAAACAGGGAAGCGGTGAGGGGAAAATCCTCGCTTTATCAGAAGCTAAGATCAATTTTTTTTTTTTTGCATCTATGGATGCTATGTAATTTTAAAACAATCATTTGTGGCTTCTTTTTTTTGCAAAAAAGAAAATAATAATAATTTGTCTTAGGCTTTGTGAAGACTGAATAACAAAAGAAACACAAACATTTACCATTGTGTGACCGAAGATGGAAAATTCTGCCTTCCTTGATTCTTTTTTCTCCTGGAAAGATAGCCAATGGGTGGGTCAAAATTTGCACCCGCTACCTCTTTTTTTTTTTTTGGCCACAATATTGTCTGAGTGGAATTTGAGGGACATCTTTCTGACAGGAAAAAGAAGGATCTGAAGTTATTTATTTGCCATATTTTAATAATGAAAAGGAGGGCTATTTAATTTTTTTTTAAATGTTGAATGATGATGTAAAAAAAGTTTTATAAGCAATGTAAAAATAAAACACTATTTATTTTATAAAATCCCTTTCCTGGTGTTTTATCCTAATATATTTTTTCCCTCAGGCCAGGCAAATGTTTTGAACCAGCATCTGGTTGAATACGTCTGTTATACTATAAAACACAGAATATACAGAATATACAGAATATACAATAAAACACAGAATATATTAAGTACCTGTACCTGGACTACCTGTATATACTAAGTTCCAATAATTCATTTAGTGACTGTTCATAGTTACAACAGCACTGAAAAATGTGACTTAGGACCATTTTTCACACTTACGACCATTTCAGCTTCCCCATGGTCATGTAATCAAAATTCAGCCGCTTGGCAACTGACTCGTATTTATGATGGTTGCAGTGTCCCTTTTGCAACCTTTTGACAAGGAAAGTCAAAATGGGGAAGCCAGATTCCATTAACGACCATTTTATAGGTGTAAGTATTACAGTGATTCACTTAACAACAGTGGCAAGAAAGGTTGTAAAATGGGTCAAAATTCCCAACCGTCTCATTTAGCTACAAAAATGTTGGGCTCAACTGTGGCTGTACGTCAAGGACTACCTACAATTCCAGTTGCTCACTGTGATGACCCAGAGTGTAACACAAACATAACAAAATCCAAAACGTAAATAAATGTCCTTTAATGCCTCCAACTTGGCTCCACTGTTCAATAATTCTCAGTTGGAGATAAAACTTACTCAAAAATAGTCTTCAAAAAAAAGCAACACAGTCAAACTTAATGAGCATATAGAGATGAAATAAAAACCCAAACAAACTACAATGAAGAAATTTCTACAACGGACCAGGATAAGTAATTATCAAATTCAAGGAGATAACAAGGCACAGTCTGATGTATTTATGATGATTGCAGTGACCCTGAGGGGCAGGGGGGATCACATGAGCACCATTTGTGATCTTCCCCACTGGCTTCTAACAGGCAAAGTCAAGGAGGGAAGCCGGATTTGCTTAATGATTGCACAGTTCGCTTAACAACTGCCATGATTCATTTAACATGTGTGGCAAAATTGGTTGTAAAATCAGGCATCGCTCGCTGAACAATTGGATGGGAATTCTGGTCCCCGTTCATGGTGGTAGGTTGAGGACTACTTGTTTTAATGGAACCATGGCCTGAAGTTCTGAGCGAATTCTGATAGCAGCCGAATGTAAATATAACCCTGGGAGATAAATTATCACCTGCCTTAGCAGTGGTTGAAAAATAAGTCCGGAAAGATCATTAGGACACTGTCTTGTGGAAAAATCTACATTCAGTGAGTCCCGTCTCCGAGATCTCTTTACTAGATCAGTGTTTCTCAAACTTGGCCATTTTTAAGACATATGGACTTCAACTCCCAGAATTCCCCAGCCAACTTGGCTGGGGAATTCTGGGAGTTGAAGTCCACATTTCTTAATGTGAGCAAGATTGAGACATACTGTACCAGATGATAAAGATACCATAGTTGGTAGTAATGGAAGCTGCGAGGTTCCCTTAAGGAAACTAACCAAGCCTTGCTATCAATCTCCATCATAGCCAGCCAGCCAGCCAGCCAGAGGGGGTATTCAGTGGGTTCTGACCAGTTCTGGGGAAACAGTTGCGAAAATTTTGAGTAGTTCAGGAAATCAGCAAATACCATCTCTTCCTGGAGATTTTACAGCATCCTTCTGCCACACCTATCAAGCCACACCCACAGAACTGATAGTAAAAAAAATTGAATCCCACCACTGCGTCCATCCATCCATCCTCCATCTATCACATAAAATACAATTGACCAGAACTAGAAAGTAACAAAACCAAACCAGTAGAGGTCAAATCAAAATAAAACAAGGCAAAACAAAGTACCACAAATTACCCCATTCCCCCAAAACCTGGGAGAACAATCAGGTTTTCAACAGTTTTCTGAATGATGTAAGGATAGGAGCCACCCAATTATCTTGCAGAAGTTCATTTTCGAGAGCAGTAGACACACTTCCTGGGTCCCGCAAGATGACATTATTTTAATTGATTGGACCTGGAGCATATGTCCACTCAATGAATCAGATGGGCAGAGAGAACTGGATAGTGGTCCCTGGCAATTCATATAAAAGGTAAACGTTCCCCTCACACATATATGCCAGTCATTTCTGGCTCTAGGGGTTGGTGCTCATCTCTGTTACAAAGCCGAAGAGCCAGCGCTGTCCGAAGACGTCTCTGTAGTCATGTGGCCGGCATGACTGAATACCGAAGGCGCACAGAATGCTATTACTTTCCCACCATGGTGGTCCCTATTTTTCTACTTACATTTTTTACATGCTTTTGAACTTCTAGGCTGGCAGAAGCTGGGACAAGTAACGGGAACTTGCTCCGTTATGCAGTGCTAGGGATTCGAACCGCCAAACTGCAGACCTTTCTGATCAACAAGCTCAGCATCTTATCCACTGAGCCACCCTACATATAGGCACTTCATATAGGTACTAGCAGATGTCATGGTCTCTACCAAAGCAGCTTTAGCATGACGAAAAAAGGCCAACTGAAATTGGTTCAGAAAGTCTCATTCAGACATATCTAAAGCCCCTGTCACACTGCACCAACGGATGCAAAGAGGATGTAAAACGGACAAAAAAGCTTGCCATCCG